>OX940974.1:75012364-75061495 GCA_954871275.1 Leptopterna dolabrata | reverse complement strand
TAGAAAGGTTATTTTCTGGCTAAAATCCTCCGATAGCACATTTTCTGCATTGTTTTTGTATTATCACTGCCCTAAATAATGATTGTTATCCAATAGAAGAGTGATCTAATTTTCCGTCAAATGATACTAATCCAAATCTCCAGATGTTTTGAGGGTCCCATTAAACGCTCAGAAAACAACAAGTTTGGATGATGGAAGTGGTACGAGTATTAAAAAATCTTGATTTCCTTATGTGAACAATTTATATAGATACATATTGTATAGTATATGCAGGAAGGTAGGTAAATATGTAGTTACATAGATACTCGTACAAAAATGGACGAAATCAAGGTATGGAAATTTTCCGCCGGTAGTGAGGGGGGGGGGGGGGGGGGGGTTAAGGGTGCTAAATCCGATTCTGAGATCAAAAATAAAAAATTCCTACACACGGAAATTGCCCATCAGGGCAAAAGAATCCACTCTTGCTCTATATCTTGGGCCATCTCGTTCCAGAAATCGTTCATGGACAATAGTAGTAGTTAGTAGTATAAAAAGAGAGCTTTTGAATCACGCAGACTTTCATTTATCGGTCAGTCACCTTCGGATGAACATGAATGTAGTAGGTGTTCTGGCCCATTGTGCGCGTGTGCCGTAACATGGCCCCTAGAAACTTAACCGGTAACTTTAGCACTAAAGACGCTACAAACTTACGTGGCCCACGTAACTTTTCCTTGAATATCGGAGCAGATCCTCTCTAATTATTATGAACAAATCCATTGTAATATAGGTATTCATATTACATAGATATATTGCAGTAGATTAACACTAGATTTATATTAATATATTTTGCTTTTAACGTAATCCCTGCATGTACTGTAATAAATAAATACTAAATAACGTATCTATGAAATTCATAGAATTTCATCAACGCTTTCTGTATGATTCATAGATGCTATGCACGTTGCCTAGATGATCATAATGTTAGATTTAATAACCCATTGATGATGGTGAGTTTATTCTATACATTCAGCATTGGTTTTACTGTCCTGATGTGAGCACCTCTCTCTACTCTTTTCATATCAGTGGTGGTGTCACAAGTGCCGAACCCATCGCAACCGTTGGTCGACGTGGAGAAGACCATAGCACTTGACGCGAATACCAGTGGCACTGATCGTCGGTTACATTCAACTGGGATTTGTGAACCGATTTGTCGTGGAGGTCGGCGGACGATTGGGAATTGGACGGTGGCCTGAGCCTTAACGAAACCTATACCAAAAAATCCTGTTGAACAATTTCCGGATGGTGAACTCAAAAGAAAAGCTGCGAAAAATCAAAAATCAGGAGCATTGTGCAAATTTAATCCAGAAAGATCCAGAGGGGATCCAGGAAGGCCTTGTTACTACAAAGATTCGTAACATTCCTGGGTAGTCATGATCGATGTAATCACAGTCAGTCTTGACAACCCAGATTTAAACTCCAACGCCTTCGAATTGAAATGGAGAAATGGTGGCCTTTGCTGATCTTGATCAGAGCTACGTCGTCTATAAAGACTAATTCTGTTGGGATGCTGAAATACTGACTGCATTTTGCCCAATTAATAATTCTGCAATTTATTGTCCTAAGCAGATTTTGTTGACCCTGGTTCTCATCTCCTGACTTCTTGGTCTTTGAGGATTATGAAGAGTAGTAGGTCTTTACTGTACATCGCCATGCCTCCTTATCTGTATCGTCACTCTTCCATTTTACTTGCAATTAGCATCATACAGACAATTGATGTCAGGATAAAAGGGTTACATCTTGGGAATACCACAGAATGATTAGGCCGTACTTCGATATTGGTTCCTATCATCACCTAATGAAGAAAAGAAGGCCTTATTGTTGGTTCCGTAATTTCGTCGCTTTAGCTATAATCAATAGCCTTTTAACAAACGAATATATTAAGGGGATTAAGGAATCGAGGATAATAACCAAGGTGAGAGGGGTGAGAGGTGCACGGTATCTTATCCCAGTAATTGATGACTATAGAGACCCGTTAGAGTCCCGTTCAATTAGTTCCCGCTGGGTTGCCATCTCATATTATTCGCTTCCTCCAGGGCTCCAAGCGTAATGCCGTAATTACCTTCACTGCGATAGTATCCAACTTGAGGGTAGAGATGCCGCTACTATTGCGTCCCATCCTCCAACAGAGGTGATTCAAACTCCTTTTGCTCTCCTAATATCCGAGCGGTTTCTAACAGCATTTTCCGTGCAACCCGCACTCTCGTTGGTTCGCCCCTCCATAAATAATTCATACATCTCCCAACCACCACTCCAGGGGCTCTCTAACTGCTTTTCTCTGCAGATTCCAATTATTCGACGATTGTTGAGTGTAATTTAACTTTTGAGCCTCAGGTGCCTTTGGCGCTGCGACTAAACCTTTAGGGACAGCTCCTTTCCGTACTTGAATTGCTCTACACTCGCTCGTCCTTTCTCGTTACTTCCGTTGGATCTGTTTAATTCAATCAAAAAGTATCTCCACCGAAATGTCCGTTGGCGTTATGACTTTTACTCCCCCCCCCCCCCCCCCCACCCATCGACCACCCACAAATAACTCAGACAAAACTTCCTTCCCTAAGCGCTAGGGGCTAATGTTTTCAAATTGAATTTTGACAATAGATGGCTCTCTCGCTGAACTCACAATGTATTTTTCAATTCACTACTCCCTCACGAACGGATGGAATTTTCCTTTCCGAGGTGAATCATTCGCTGTGAACTGCTGAACTACGGACTTGCGAAAAACTAAACGAATGGTTTTATAGTAAAACCAAAGGTATTCTTGAAATGTCCAAACGAACGTGCACAGTGTAAAACAGTCAAACCAATACTGACTCCAACGAACGGGGGCAAATTGCACAAAAAGCACATCCTTGGAGCACGAAGAATGTGCGTGCAAAGTTACAGCTCGATCCGTTATGTCTGTGAGGTTGTAGCCCTGTAAAAGGACAAGAACTAGAAAAGCGTGAAAAATAGCGTTTTTAAAACTATCACTACTCCGGCACCTGATGGTCCCGACGGTTGAAATTTGGCTCACGTCCTCAGGGGGCCCTTCGAGAATGGTTTTCTTGGCAAGCAGGACGCCCCCCGCGAATACAGTTGTAGAACTGTAAATCACTTTTAATGCCAACTATTAGAGTCTACAGAGACTGCTGTCGCCCGCTACATTTCGTAATCTTCATGGGCCTTTCAGTCTTGGTCCTCATACAGTCTTGGTCTGCAGCTATATAGGTCTGTTGGCTTCAGGTTCTATCTGCTTTCAGAAAGGAAGTCCTGCTGTCCCTCCGTTTGCCGGGCGCCGAAGAGCGTAGCTTGATAATGATCTGAGGGGATTAAGAGCCCTGAGGTTAGTCAGAACGCCTTCCACCCCTGTGCGCAGAGGCAAAGCGGTAGCTACAGAGCAAAATTCTCTGCTGGCGGTTCTGCGACTGGTCTGGACTCTGGGGATGGGGCAAAGCCAGGCAACTGCGATCTTGGCCCATCCCAAAACCGGTACCACGGGCGGGGGAAGCCCCAGGCAACCGGCACGTCGGTTCGGCAAAGTACCACCTGTCTGGCCCCCCAATTGAGGTTGGATTCGTGGTGGTCGTGGTTGTTACCCAGGCGCTGGAATTGCACCATGTGCTGCGGGGAGGTGCCCTTCCAGATGGTTCGGGGACCATTTGGATAGGCACCGCCATGGGAGTTTTGTGGGAAACCATAAACTTGGGAACCAACCTGCTAGTGAGCTAGAACACTCGACTCCACCTGTGAGTGTAACAGGAACTTGGGCATATCCAAGAACTTTGACTGATTGTACAGTCCCCGTCAGGAGGGCTTCCCTGTCTGCTTGCAGCAGGGAGGAGATCGTAAGCCTTGGGTTGGGTTCTCCTTTAACCACTGGACAATGTCCCTCCGTTTGCAAGATCGGCGTCGCCGTGGAGATGGACTCGAGCGAAGTACCTATCGCTGACAGATCACCATAATCTTCTACACACTTAAAAATAAACTAACTTATACACACAACTTATGCGCTTTACTTACTGTACTTATGTAGTGAAGAATAAATTGCACAATAGTGGTGATAGGTACTTCGTTTTGGTCGACTCCTGCAACTTGATTAAAGCAAATATTCAGAACAAGAGTGGAGCAGAGTGCTGCACGGAAATCCTTGAATGATATCTTGCATATCACTTCACTCCTTTCCAATTCCCGCATTTCGCACTCAGGGACTTGATCCAACCTTATTTAAATAAAGGATAGATTATACAACGAGGGTAGAGATGGACGACGTTGGTAGATGAAAAGGACGGGGGACAAAAAGGTTTGTGAGAGGGAAGGAGTGATGGCGGTGGCTGGAGGGGAGTGAGCGAGGCAACCCATCCCTATTATTTTATGTAAATGTGGGGCTCACTTTCTCTCATTCCTGAGATTGAAAAATTCGCCCATCGTCTAGAAGTTTCTCAGCTCTTCTTTCATTTTAGAAGTGCCATGAAAAACTAACGTTGATATATCGTGTGAACAGCATTATTTTTATTATTCTGAGACTCTTCGACTGTTCGAATCCAATATTTTTGTCCATTGCGAGATTTCACGCTACGTAAATTGGTTGAAATTTTGATGTAGGTACTCAGTTTGAACAGTTGCTAATCCATACATAACTGTTGGTTATTGTCATTCCTGGATATTCAACTCCCGAGTGAATTCTTTTCCTATCAATTCTTCAATCAATTCTTTTGCTTCCATCTTAGGTATACGGGAAACGACAGGAAGCTGAGAGTTAGGGAAACGATAGGAAGCTGAGAGTAGTTCTAATAAGACCCCAACTGTAGAGGGAACTCTTGGGAAACTAATCAAATTCATGGAAAGGCAAAATGCCACAAATAATGCTATGTTGGCGCGAATGGAAAATATAGAAAAAGGTTTATCTAAACAGCGTTAACCTACACACGTTATGGAACATCAAACATTCCGTATTGCAACCTCGAATGCCAATGGACTCATGAATCATGTCCCTGAACTTGAAGCATTCCTTGGCATGAACAAAATTGACATATGCCTAATATCAGAAACTCATTTCACGAAGGAAAAATACTTACGAATCAAGGGATACTCTCTATACCACGCATTACACCCTAATAATAAAGCTAGGGGCGGTTCAGCAGTGATAATAAAATGTTCAATCAAACATCATGAAAACGTTAAGATAGAACAGGAAGCAATGCAACTTGTCTCAGTTAATATCCAGTTTAAAGGAAAAGATTGTAACGTTTCATCCATTTACAGTCCACCAAAGCATATTTTGAAGAAAGCTGATTACACAAGTCTCTTCACCCAGCTAGGAGCCAATTTTATCGTTGGGGGTGGTTTTAATGCAAAACACACCTTCTGGGGTTCGAGGCTCGCTACAACAAAAGGTCGCGAGTTTTATTCTGCCGGCCATGAGTATCATCGTGAATTCATGTCCTCTGGTAAGCCAACATAGTGGCCAACAGACGTGAACAAACAACCCAATATAATCGACTTCTTCATTCTTAAGGTTATCTCTAGTAACTATGCTCAAGTTAACGAAAGTAATGACCTATCAGGAGATCACTCAGCCATTATCCTAACGCTAAGTGGTAGTACCATAAAAATAGAACACCTTGGTCATAGTATTAGAGCGGACTCCATAGCTATCAAACCTGTAAGGCTTAAGGAACTCATTGAAAGCGTTAAACATGAACTGAAAACAAAAAAGCACCAGGTTATGGCCTTATTACTGGTCAAGTTATCAAAGAATTACCGAAAATAGGCCTTCGGAAGCTTTTATATTTGATAAATGCTGCTTTTTGGCTCAAATATGTCCCACTTCCCTGGAAGATTGCTTAGGTCATCTTGGTACTGAAACCAGGTAAAGAGCCATCAGATGTCAAGTCGTACAGACCTATCTCCCTACTTCCAGTTCTCTCAAAACTGTTTGAGAAGCTCCTCAAGAAGAGACTCATTGGGATTATAGAAGACAGGAACCTTATCCCTCCTCATCAGTTTGGTTTCAGAGCAAAACATTCCACCATTGAACAAGTTCATAGGATAACGGATAAGATTGAGAAAACGCTAGAGAACAAAAAAGTATGCAGCGCGGTATTTCTTGATGTGTCACAAGCTTTTGATGAGGTTTGGCACGAAGGGCTGATTAATAAATTACAAGGATTGCTCCCACAGCAATACTGTCAATTACTTGAATCCTACCTTGATAACAGATATTTCAGAGTAAAATTGGACGAATATTCTCAACTAGAAAAAATTGAAGGAGGGGTTCCGCAGGGGAGCGTCCTGGGACCTCTGCTTTATTTAATGTACACATGTGACGTCCCAGTCACTAATGGTACATGCATAGCTACCTTCGCGGATGACACAACAATCTTAGCCGTTGCAGATTCGGTAGAACAGTCGACAAAAAAACTTCAGGAAGCTACAATTGCAGTTGATAAGTGGACGAAGAAATGGAGATTAAAACTGCATGAAACAAAATCAACACATATCAACTTCACGCATATAACAATAATACATATTATATTGGAGATCAATCACAACACCATTCCGTACGCTAACTCAGCAAAATATCTAGGGATGACTCTAGATGCGAAGTTAAAGTGGAAAGAGCATGTCAAGAAGAAACAGAAAGAGCTCTCAATTAAATACAGAAAATTATATTGGCTGATGGGCCGATACTCTCAACTCAGCACCCACAATAAAGTACTGTTGTATAAGACAGTATTGATGCCGATTTGGTCCTATGGAATTCAGCTATGGGGCTGTAAAACCAAAACAAATGTGAAAATAATTCAAAAATTTCAGAATAAAGTGCTCAGAAGCATTGTAAATGCTCCCTGGTACATTAGAAACGACGATCTCCACAGAGACTTACGCTTGGAGAGCGTCATAGATGTCGTAAAAAAACAGCACGACGTTACGAGAACCGACTTCACGTGCACTCAAATATAGAAGCTCTTCAGCTACTGGACAATTCGTAACAAGTTCGGCGTCTGAAAAGAACCAAACCCCTGGATCGTGGATGCTGACGTTGTAATGTAAAAAAGTAGTGTGGTGCCTGCTTGTGAACATTCACCATAAAAACAATGCGTAAAGATAGTTGAAGTAAATAACTAGATAGTTACTTGTAAAACTACATTTGTGTAACTAGTTGTTATATAAAAAGTAAATAAACGCTTAAAAAAAAATCTTAGGTATAGGAATCCGCCATATCCTGAATGGATAGAATTGAGGATGGATAGAGGGAAATCTACAAATAAAATTGCAATCAGAGGAGTGGTTAACTTGTGGCGCTGCTGCATGAAGGGCAAAGAAGATTTAGCAGCAGCGATTATCGTATAGGATTGATGAGGCCCGATCGCAAAACTCCTTTCTCGTCCTGAATCGGAATCCAACACCCTTCCATTCCTCGGGTCACTCAAATATTCACCTCTACCTGGGCACGCCCCGCTATCGCTCCTTGCTACGTAATTTTTCCTGCAAATTGTTTGTGGCTATAAATATGAATTCCGGGTTTCCCCACAATTCAGCAGGAACCTTGAGTGCCACCGCTGGTCGGATATAATTCAATCGAAAACTCCGACAGAAGCGCTGGGGAGTGTGAAATAGTAATTAACAGTTCGTCATAAATAACAATCTTCGGTGGTTTTCCCCTGCGAACCGTTTCCGGCCGCGAGAGAATACCTTTTTCGTTGAATGCAGAAACAGCAGGAGCCCAATTAAATGGATTACATTCCCTATTCAGTTTCGTTCAGTGATTGCGCTTCCTTTATTACTTATTCCTTGAAATGTGACTGCTGCCATTGACATTACTTAATCCCTTCGATGATATTTAACGTTAATAGTAAACGTTCTTATTGAATAGCCTTTTCGTACAGCAACCAAAAAAAGTACCTACCTTTATGAACGGTACAGTTATTTTTTGAGTTTTGAAGTTCTTGATGTTGTATTTTCCCATTTCTCAAGATTACATGTTTCGAGACCGTCATTTGAAAATTCCGTTTCCAACAAATAATTTTATTTATTTATTTATGTACGGGCAAGCCCAATTACATGGTGAAATTACAAAATAGATGAATCAAGGAAGAAAAATAAAAAAGATTTTGAAAATTATACTTGATGAAAACAATACTGCAGGTTAATAAACTTATTAATAAAATGAATAAATGTCCATGTTCAATATTAATTACAAAAACATTCGGCGAGGAAAATATCAATCGTTTTAAGGAAGCCAGTGAGTCCGAGAAAAAGTCGAATTCCAGATGGGCGCAGAGTAGCAAGTTGGCCGTGCGGGGAAGTCGAATGAGAGGGCGGTGCAGCAAATAATTCGTCGCAGAAAATGGAACATGAAATAGGGCTGATGAACGGGCAGAAAACTGTGGCGGCTGGAAAAGGATCCCTGCGAGCAGCTCCGGGCAGTCCAGACAGGCATTCAACAACTTATGCAGGAAAGTGAGGTCAGCAGCACATCTTCTCATAGTCAGCGGAACCAGCTGACACTTAGCCAACAGACGGTCATAATCGACTTCCGAACCTGGAACGCCGCATTTGAAGGCCACATAGCGCAAAAATTTATGCTGCACTCTCTCAAGCCGGTGACGGTGAATAGCGTAAAACGGGGACCAAACTGGAGAAGCATACTCGAGAATGGGCAGAACGAGGGACTTGTAAAGCAGGACAATAGCGGGTATACTTGTGAAGTCCCTCGTCTTACGCTTTAAACCCCAAGGCTCTCATGGCCCTATTAGCAGTGTCTGAGATGTGGCTTGTAAAGGTCAGTTGTTCGTCCAGCATGACACCGAGATCCCTCAACTCAGTCGATCTTTTCAAAGGTTTTTGGTCGAGGGAATAGTCATAGTTGACACGGTTCCGAGCCCTAGAGAAAGAAATGACTGAGCACTTGGACGGGTTTAAAAACAGATTGCTATTTACACACCAGCGGTCCAAATCAGCCAACGCACTCTGGAGCACTTCACAGTCACGAACCGACCCGATATGGCAGAACAATTTGAGGTCATCAGGTTACGTCAGCTGTGAGCTCTATAAATATATTCTGGCTTTTCTTATTTAAATCATTTGGAGTCAGATTAATTTCGCAGTTCAGATTATTGGGTGTTACACTTCGTCCTCATGCGTTTCAGGCATCAGGAACAAAATTGTAGATAAGCCCTGTCACCACAATATTTCATTATAAGTACAATCCAGAAGTATTGACATTTCTTCTTCTTCTTCTACCAGAGGTAGCGAATTTTATCCAATTTGTGGATGACGCCTGTGTAACTATATGTAGAATGTGATCGGCTGAACGAAGGTCTATGTCATTAAAAATGCGGGGTCCTGGAGTCTTGAAAAAGGTCTACTGATTTAGAAAAAGAAATTGTTAGTCATTCCATTCACTCGAGGACAAAAATTTGCCAATTGGAGACGCAATGAAAATAGTACAATGAAAACGAAAATCATGTTTTTAGGCGTATCTTTGGAATAGGCGTACCTACTCTGAATAGGGAATTTTAGAGTACATGATTAGACTGAAAAAGAAGGGCGGCGCTGTAAGACTATGTGTATCCGAGGCCACAAAAACGTAGTGGGGAGCGAAACTGCTGACATCAAAGCTCGACAAGGAACGGAAATCCCGCTGGTAATGCTCAGAGCTACAACTACTGTCCTCCTAGTGATCTTGGACTTCAATGCAGCCGTTCTTTAGTATACAAATGGACAAATGTGTTTTACAACTACCCTGCAGGGGAACGATAGACACCCCCCCCCCCACCCAAAAGTAGCTGAATTAGGCGAACAGCCCATGATAAGGACAAGTATTATCACACGATAATACAAGGTTGCAAACTAGACACTGCCGCACAAAATCGTACCTCAACCGATTTGCATTAAGTGAAGACCACACCTGCTCCTTCTGTGGCAGTGCGGCTGAAACTATACAGCACGTCTACTCAAAAAAGTCTCTCGTTTAACTAAGCATCCATTCAACCTTGGCACTCTGTGCTGATGAAGGACGACGAAGAAGTACAAGAAGCCTGATACTGTTTCATCAAACAAGTGTAACTAATCTTGTAACAAATATTTAAATATATCACAAACTATAGTCTAATTACCATTCAAGTATTATCGATGCGTATATTTATTGCGGCTGCATGTTGAAATAACGAAGCTAATAATAAAAAGTTAAGAAAAAAGCCACCTCAAGCATGAAATTTCAATGAATGTAAAAAGTCTTTCTAAAAAGAAATCCACAGATCAATTCGTCGTTTCACTAATTTTGCCGAAGTTTCGAGAACAAATAATTATATAATGGGTACAAACTAGCCGGTAAGTAGGACGTGAATTTTGGAAAATTCTTGCGATTCTCTTCCGTTTCCCGTGAACAGTTGAGTTCAAATATGAGCAATATCAGAAATATAAATTCTGTCAATTTGAGTGTTTGAGAGTCGATTTCAATATTCAAAAAATATTCCATCCAAAAAGGGGGTCAAATTTAAATGTTTATGGGTGGAGAATTTTTTTAATTCATTAGTTCACGTAATGTAGAAGGTACCTAGAGGTCGCGAACAAGAATTTCCCCCAAATGCGGTAGAGCTGGAGACAAGCTAGACCCCTCCACCCATCACTACCACCAGTTGCCATTCTACCTCTAAAAAGTCCTAAAACCCCCAAGGAGCCATCGTCATGTCATCAGTTGGATATCCTAAGCACTTTCAATAACATCGGAAGTACATTCAGGAATAGCCCATGGGTTCCAATACCAAAAGAAGCTGGGAAGATTGAACAGGCAGTAAGATAACGAATGTTCCATGTATTCCGCTATATTAGGTTTGCCTCGATGTGAACCTAATACAGATATGAGAGTGAATCAAACGAAAAAATCTTAACTGTAGATAATTGACTGGTCAGAGGAAGAGCTTCATCACTGTCTCTAGGATAAGCCATGTGTTCGGGTAAAACTAGAGATTGCTAGGTACCTATCTAACAAGTTGAAAGAAGTAACGAAAAGTCAGTCAGCAGTGTTCAGGATGGGCATTGGTATCAGTTCTATCGAGCAATTCAAAACTTTCCTGCAAACTTCTACATCTTGGGATCCGTCCTTAGTTTTCCAAACCAGTAGACCCAAACAACACTCCAACTACTTATATCGATTAGTTGGAAGTAACGTCATGTATATTTAACCTAACTCGGGCTTCCACGAGAAAACTCGGAATAGCCTTCGGTAGTAAGGAAGCAATATAAATGAATGGTCTTACTGACTGAGAATGGGGACATTATGGGAAGGTGAAACAGTACTTCTAAGAGTTGTGAACCGGTGGGCCATCACATCTGTGAGGAGATCCAATCAAATAATAAGGAATGATGTGGAAGGCTATAGATAATGTTAAACGTGGCAAGTCTGCAGGAGAAGATGGGGTGACTCCTGAAGTAGTTTAATACGTGGGGAAAGAAGACCAACTGTTACTCCTGCAAGTTATTAACCAGGTTTTGAGGATCAGGAGTTGGATTGGGAGTCCCCATCATCATTCAAGTGCTCCAGCCACTGGGGGATTGGATCTCTTCTCAGTACGCCAGGAAAGATTACTCCTTCGGAGTTCTTAGAGGGATTTTACTGATACGACTGAGAATGGTTAAGGAGAAGTTTGAGGGGACCCAGTGTTATTTATTCCGTGGCCGGAGAACACATCTGTTATTCCAATGTGGAATAAACAAAAAATAAACATTTAGCTTACCACCAATTTATTTAAAACAAAGCTTTTCGCTCAAATTCTGAGCATCATCAGGTGTTATGTTAACGTGTTTATGTGAGTACCTACCTGATGATGCTCAGAATTTGAGCGGAAAGCTTTGTTTTAAATAAATTGGTGGTAAGCTAAAGGTTTATTTTTTGTTTATTCCACATTACAAGATGGCTTACCACAAAAGGTGTGAGACTAAATTCGATGAATTGAATCTCTTATTCACGTATTTTATTCTATTTCCCTAATTTAATCAAATTTTATGTTCCAAAAATATCAATTTTTGGGCGAACATGTGGCGCAGTATGTATCTGATTTGAAAGGTAAGATATCGTCTGAAGTGACACATACACATTTGCAGACAGTAAAATTTCTTAAAAATCTAGGGATGGACTCAGAAATATACGAAACAAAATTTTATCAAAGAAGTTTTTGAAAATTCGAGTACAATAATATTCTGGATCAAATGCAATAATTAATTATTGTCTTCGAAAATTCGCTTATATCCTGCGAAATAAATTATTCTCTCTCTGAGGATGTTTACTCCTTGCGGGAAGTCATACGGGTTAGGGCCTTGAGTTATACTGTCCATGTAAAAGTGGAGCTGGAGAAAGAAATATTGTATATTAGGTAAGAGAAATTACTAGTGGGTCCGCTGACCAGGTGCCTCACCCAATTTCTAAAATAGCCTCCAATTCTACCAGTTTAGACTGGGTAGGGGCGTTTCTAAATTAATAATTGAACAACAACTTAGCCCGAATTTATAAATTTTTATTTAAAAAAATAATAAAATAACGGTTATCTAATTTCCCAGTGGAAAATGTTGGAACCAAGGACCTAATAAAACGCTGCGAAGTCCTTGTTGTATGTGTTTATAATTCTATTGGACATACCTACAGAAATTTTGGCTGTCCATTTATTGTTTGTTTTATGTGCAATAGTTGAAATAGCAATTTTTGGTAGTTTACACCAATTTTGGCCCTACAAAAACACGAATTAGGCTCCTATTTTGTTATTAATTATCTTCGATCATTGACAGCGCCATTTAATTGTCTTGATTCATCTGCCAATACTACTTCCAATGTTATTATACAAATTTATGGTGATTTCAGACAACTTCCCAGGTTTTTGACTAAAAAAATGAATTTTGGGAGCTGAAGCTTCGTTAAGACCTCAATTCATCACTCTTTGGTCAAAGTCAACTTCATACTCGGTCTTCTCGCCCTAAAAAACATGGGAAACGATACCTCACAAACTCATGCTTAAACCTAAACAAAAATCCTACTTTTACACTCCCCCCCCCCCCCCCCCCTCCCAACCATCCCTGGGTGTATTCCGATCGGGCTGCAGATTTTCGGGATACAACTAGGGCCCAAATAGAGCCTGTGTGCGAAGGAACGAATTGTTTATACCGAAAATAAAGTAGATATGTCGGATGGCGGACGGCGGGCAGGCATTGCATTTTTGGAGTCTACGCATCTTGAAACGTAAAAGAAAAAATTGTGTTGTACAAACTGTTTGCTGAGCGAATACATAGGTGTATTATTCACAGAGTAATAAACCAAAAGAAACTCCTTGAAAAATAATGTTATACCTACTTGGGCAAAAACTACTGAGAATAGCTACAAGATTTGAATATTTATATTCCGTTATTATGTACGAACGGGTGTCCCAGCTGACCGATGTTCGAACGGACAAGTTAAACGTGATAAAGAATGTTCTGACCGTATGATCCACGATATCCGGAAAATCCAGCGCAGTCACTTGGTCTGCATTTGGCGATACCAGGGAGACTTTCGTGTTTTCAATTGGATGCAAACTTGCAACGATCGACGACGGCGTGGAAATAAACGGCCTGTTCATGGCACAGAAGGACGAAGGCACCCAAAGTCCGGCGAATAGATCCAAACCAGAGGAAGCCATACAGAATGTGCTTTTTGGTATACTAAAAAAATGCTAAAGGCAAGAACATACAGAACCGTTCAGGGTGAACTGAAAATATTCGCAGGGCGACGACGGCGACGGGCGTCCCCTCCTGGGGTGTGGAGTCTTCGTATTGGCTAAACCTGAGTCCGAATTTCTTAGGTATCACGACGTATCGATACATATCACTACACGTCACGAGGCACTTATATACGCTATAATAGAGATCCTCATAGTAAACAGGTTTTACAAATACTTGGTCGAACTTCTAGGTATAGGTTTAGGACTTCTAAATAACGACCAGAATGACATAAATCAGTTGCCTAAACAACTTGCCTACTGCGCTCAATAATAACTATTTTTCGCAATTTTGTTGGCTAAATATTTATCAATCACTGTAAAGTGGATTGATAAAGCTTTTAAGGGTAATTCGATTCAGTGTGCTGGAATACATGAAAAACTATACCATACACGTTTTTCTGACCGATGGCTCCACTAGTGCAAGCGTGGCGCCGTTCCCTGGCACCACGATGGCACTAAAAACTATACAGAATATTCTGGAGGCCTAAGGAAAAATAATATCAAAATTACAGATAAAAATACCCAAAATTGCGGCTTGTAGCATGGTACATACATACATGCATGTTAGCAGCCGTTCCTTCCCTTCCATTTTTCATATATTTCCTTTCAATTTCAATTCTCCCATTCCATTATTCAGACCGAAACTGAACTAATTCCATTTGAAAGGCGTAGAACCCTAATTACAGAAGGTCTATACTGTCCATGAAGTTTCGTCAATCCCATCCGCGATATTTGGGAAGGAATTACAGATATCCCTGCAAGAAGTAACGCAATTGTTCTCCGAGTTCCAACTGGTGTCGACGGATACATGTATGGGAAGTTTTCTGATGTTTTCCATTGCCATATCGAATGAGGTGAGACTACTTGAAGTAGCTGCAAGCAGAGACAAGTACTTACAGTACCACCTTCACGATCCCACCCATATTCAAGGGCTAAGTGTCCCATTGATTCAGGTCGCCAGACGATGTCCACTCTCTTTTCATCACTTCTATACTACCACGACTACGAGATATGAACCCTCCCATAGGAAACGACCTCTAAAAATCTCCGTAATTTGGATAACATCCAAACCCACTGCATCTAATTATAAGCCGTCATTTCGAGAGCTCTTAACTATTCATGTTAGACTAGATTCAGTCTATTCGATCTTCCTATTCTAAGCTCTGATAATTTCACTGCAGTTAACGGTTTTACATCTACAAGTGTAAGTTATTCACAGTGGTTCATTAGGTCTGCTGTGCATACAGAAAATCTTGAGGCTTGGAAATTCTGAAGCGGAGAAAGCCCATGGTTTTTAAGTTTCATGCTCGCTGTGCACTTACGAACAATATACCAGTCATTTATTCAATACGAGTCTAACGATAAAAACCTGAATTTCCACGTTACATTTTGACTATCCAGTGGGAAACGAACATACATTTTCTTCATTAGTCCGGATAACAGTGAGAGCTTTTCAAAAAGTTTAGTACGTCGTGGGGTGCCAAAGAACTGGAAGAGGGTTTGAAATACATACCAAACGACGTTACTTACCGGTCCTTAGGTATCTCACTCACGCAGGAAGATGGGCCGCATGACATTGAGAGAATAATGAACGCGCTTTAGCCATGAATTATGGGACCCCCGAGCTCAAAATTGGTAGTATTTGAAGGTGCTCAATCCATTTTGAGGTTAGATATTCAACGTTCCGACCCGTGTCTGTTCCATGCACGCGTCTGTACGCAATCTTTGATCCACTGATATCAACATGAAAAATGATTGGAGTCGATAGGTGGGTGTTGGCCACCCAGATGGTTCCGTAGAAAGTTAATAAAAGTACGAACTTCCGGCTTTGCATGCACGAATTATTTCTTTGCTTATGACCTTCATTGCAAAAATGCAATGTGGAAATAAAGAGAAACATAGTGGGTAGGTGTGAGTTGACCAACACTTGGTTACATAATTATGGATCTCACGATAATTCTACCATATGCGAGGACGTGTTTTCTGTGAATGCTTAGACAAGACAGTCTCAATATTGGCAAATGAACTATCTCTGTGTTCCTATGTTAGGTACTTAGTTAAAACACATAATTTCATTAGAAGAAAAGAAAAAAATTGAAGTTATAATATAAGTGCAGTACGTTGTCTAACGTTGTCTCACGTTACCTTCATAGGTTTCCTATAATTGAGTCTGCCCGCTGTAGGGTCTATGCGATAGGGGCAATACTAGTTTTCTGGAATAAAAAAGTGACCTCTACATTTACCCCATCCCGCATTTCCGGACGAGGAAATGTTTGTGTACAGTTACACGTTCCCATGAAGTACCTCTTCCTTCTCGTATAGTAAGTTAATTGATTAGGAAAAATTGAGTAAGTAATGAAAATCGGAAAATTCTACCTAATTATTGTGAACAAAATATATGCCTTCAAGAGAATAACTATGTATTAGTATTACATGTTGCTACAGGTTAATACATGTTGCTATGATGGCCGAAGTCCAAACGAAGAATACTTTATGTATCAAGTGGAGAAGTGGGAGCTCTCCACAAATGAAAATGACCAAGATCCAATGCGAAGGAAGGAAGAAGGGGTTCATTTGGTCGCCGTAAATGATGGCTAATGGAGGATGGGTGACTGTGAAGATTGGTCGTGGTGGGAGGTGGGTCGAGATAGAGGGATGAAGTAGTTAGGTCGCGCCATGGGTGTGATTCCTCATCCAACCTTAATTGCCCTGATGATGATGGAAAAGGACCCTACCAATCAACGTTTCTCCTCTACTGAGCAGGTAGGTTCCCACGCCTGTGTTGGGGTCTGTCGCCGAATCTCTTCCTTCACCGTCATCGTTTTAGACAGATTACCACAAGGGGGCACCCAGGACCCCTATCACTTCGCGTTCATCCTCCACGGGGTTGATCCTTTCTTTGATGAAATTTAATCTTTCCTGAATGATCATAGTGTCTAAAAAGGGACTCTAGAAATATTTTCCATCTAACTTTGAAAAATATAATTCAATAGATGAAAAATGTTCCAGCAATTGCCCAGTTTATCTGACACATGCGCCGCATTAATCCGTGACACTTGTTGCATTGCCCCACAGTTTTTTGCCTTTATGCGGCTAAAATTTAGGTTTCTTTAGTTTAAAATATTATTTTTGAACATTTGTTAGTTATTCAAACGAAGAGTATCTTCTCCTTCGCCTAAAGCATGGAACCTTCTGGTTCCTGCGGTTTCCCATGAATGGACATCACGACAAGCTATCGTCAACTTCCATCGCCTATATTTTCTGCTATGTTATGCTTCCGGATCTGCAAAGGTAGCGGAAGCATTGAGTTAAAGCTTGGAAGAAGAAAAATAATTCCCCTCAAAATCATGGTTCTCAACCGCAGTTTGCATTGCACACCTTTCTGAGCAAATCAGTTTCTTACCTGTCAGTTTCTCACTGTGCCCAAAAATCCGTGTCACGTGTCCAACAAAGGAAGTTTTAGTGTGATGAAATTTGGAGCGTAATTACTGGTTGATAAAAAACTGGCCCTTTCAATTTAAATCAGATAAGCCGTCCGCGCATGCACTAACGTGGAATCTTTGCCTTCATTTAGTTTCACGAAAGAATAATCGTTACGAGCTAAACCTTTGGGGGACTTCAAGGAGAAAAAGAAGGAAAAACATTGCTAATTGTTGTACAACGGTTTATGATGCCCCTTCTGTGTAGATCAATGTTTTCTCTGGTCAATACCTACCCTCATGCTCCCCCCAGAGAACTCCAAAATCGATTTGGAGCCGGCCGAGGAATGGCAGTTACATAAATATTCGTCGGATTCAATTATCATTGATTATTCGTTGCTATTCATGAATCATAACTTTTGTTCAAGTTACAAAAGTACCTTTCAACAAAACCGAAAATTATAGATATCATTCATCGAATGAAATAATATCATGGAACAACCAACTCGATTTCATTCAGCCATGCGCGATTATAATCAGGTGTTCCCTAGCAATGATGTCTGGGCTGGCTGTATACCGTTTCATTCACGAACATGTTGACGAATATTTTCGGTGCAAAAGAACTGCTGGATGTACAATGCTCCGGGTGGTCTAACAAAACATTGTCAGCTTCGAACTCAATTTAAACGATACTCACAAGCTCATGTTCACTAAAACATTAAAAAAAAAAAATCTAAAAACCCTATTTGTACACCTATTTTTCACCCATAACACCCCTGGGTGTATTCCGATCGCGCTACCAAGTTGCGGGACACAACTAGGGCCCAAATGGAGCCTGTGTGCTAAAGAATGACGATTTTAGACCAAAATTTAAGGTAAATTGAAGGCTGAAACTTTGTTACAACTTCAGTTCTTCGCTCGTTGTTGAAAATCGACTTCATATTCGGTCTCCTCCCCCTAAAAAACATGGAAAACGATACCTCAAAAGCTGATGTTACTGGAACACCGAAAAACCCTATTTTTACACACATTTTTCACCCATAACACCCTTGAGTGTATTCGAATCGGGCTGCAATGTTGCGGGACACAACTAGGGCCCAACTGAAGCCTGTGTGCGAAAGAACGTATTTTGTAGACCGAAAATAAAGGTAGATGTGGATCATAGGGCGTACGGCGGACGGACATAGCATTTTTGGAATCTACGCACCTTGAAAAGTAAAAGAAAAATTTTTGAGGGTGGTGTTCAAAAACATTTCTGCTGAGCGAATAAATTCATAGGTGTATTATTCACAGAATAATAAAAAAAAAACCTGCCAAGTTTAATGGCATGAATTCTCATCGATAACATAATCGCATAGATCAATTAAACGTATGATAAATAATCAACTCAGTACAGATTAGGGTGGATTCAAGAATTATATCTATAATTTGATTAGTTTTATGCATGAAGCATATTGTGGGGACCATCTAGAGCTCAACCCCTATGATTCATCAAAATCGGGCCATTGATTCGTAAAAAATTGTACCTACCTCGGATTTCGCGTGTGTGATGTAAAGCGGCCATACCAGTGATCCAATCGTTGGGGAATTCGTTGGAGACCGTCTATAGCCAGGACTTGAAAATGTAAGCAAAATCGGATTCGAATTGAGGAAGGATTCGCGGGCAAACATACGGACAGACAAACCCACCAACCCAAATTCATTCAGAAAACTCTAAAACGTAAAACGCGAGTGAAAAATGTAGATTTTTGAGACAAAAAAGTGTTTTCCACTCAAAAGTGAAAACAAAGCTTCCGCTACCTTGGTAGACTCGGAAGTAATAAAATTTAAATAAATAAAATAATAGGCCCATCTACATTCGCACAATATACAATGTTATAAACACCAACACATATTTCCCAGTATGGTAAATAACAGTAATTTTAGTATTAAAATGCTGTTCACAAATGTTTATAAAGGGTTTTTCGTGACCCTTGTGTAAGCCAAGCCTCCCCTACATCTCTTCAGCACGTTCCAAGATAAAGCGATGCATTCCAAAGAATCGTGTTGACCTGCCTCACTATATCGCCCTAGAGATAAAGGAAGGATTGATGTGAAGTTCATACACTCATGTCAGCTAACGTTGCGGCCAGCTGCATTTATACGGTATAGTGTTTGATTAATGCTTAACTCCTAGACTGTTCTCGTCAACATTAATTGCAGTTTCAGAATTTGTGAAATAGATTTATTCAAATTGGAATTTTCAATAATATGCCCTAGTAAGCAGTTCCCCCCGTGTGGAAGTGACATATACTCATCAGGCCTGTAAGAGATAAGAAATGTTTGCCTACCGAGGGCGAGCCCTAGACGGCAGAATAGTTGACCTACTATTCGACACAACCTCTGTAGCACAACCTTAACGGGGAAAATTCAAGCAGTAGGAAAAACCTAATCGTATGTTATATATATATAAGTATATAACAGCAGTACATATAATAGTAAATGATGGTTTGAAACGATAGAAGGAAATATGATTCACTTTTGAGGGGAAAAATTAGCTGACAAACGCGGAAAAATATGAAATAATAAGAGTGAAGTAGCTCAATTTTCTCCAGCCTTATTCGCCCTCGGTATGGAAACATTGTCTGTAAGACCTGTAGTTCGCTTAGCGCGGTCAAGATCTTTATACCAGTCCAACTAAACCACCGAGGACGAAGGAACAATATATGTTTGCCTACAAGATAACACTATCGTGAATATAATTATGACATATCATCTAGGTGGTTGGGGTGGTTAGATGTTTATTTTACGTTCGCGCATGCAGAGACTAATATCAATATCCGGTTTTTATGATACGCCTATGGGACGATTTAGGACCGATCCGAAATCTGCCTTCCAAATTTCAGCTTATGACGACCAGTCTTTTGGGTAGTAATGGGCTTTTTATGGATTTGCGGACACAGGGACAGATAGACAAGGAACCAGATTTGTTAAGAAACGTCTGAAACGCGAAACGCGTATGCAAATTTAGATTTTTCAATAAGACCATTTTTCATTCACCAAAAGTGATCACAAAGCTTCCGCTACCTTGGTTGGCATGGTAGGATCGATAAAAGTCAAAATCATTTGAAGAAGGCATACCGAAGGGTAGAGGTTTTGGAGCCAGCGCAGGTGGATGGAAAAGTTGTTGGTGCGGTGTTGGAAGCGTTGGTAGTAGAGAGACTGCATTATTTATGTCCCCTCTTCTTTTCTAGGAGGCCAAATGTGCCAAGAGTTTCCTCCCTTGCTTATCCCTCGGGCAAACAGGCTCTTAGGAATATGCGGTTGAATAAAAACTGGTTTATATGCGGAGAAGAAGAAGAAGACCGCCCAACTCCTGTCACCACTGTGAGCTTTCTATTCAAGAGTGGTAAACCAACCTTCCTTCTCTGCCAATCATGAGCTATAATGCGATTTAAAAAAACCGTACAGTTAAGCTTGCACAAAAAAATTCCGTGATAAACTGATGGTGGTATTGAAATATCAAGGTAAATATAAGCCGTAGGTACGTGCGTGGGTGACCATTTCCCGGCCTCACTGTAAATATGAGTTCCTGCTGTTGATTTGTAGGCCAGTTAATCTAGATCCTTTTGGTACCCGATGTAGAAATAATTGTAGCCAAACGTTACATGCTTATAATCGGTTCATTGGACGTCGGATGATACTATCCTAGTTTTGCACGGTCTTTCGAAGTCGGCACATGTCGGGGGAGCTGAATAACCAGGAAATTTTCGTTTTTTTCCTCCAGTTTTTTGGTGTCACTCCTTAACGGTGCTTCCTAGCGTAATGACAATTTGTTACAACATGGATAGAAATTGAGAATATATATATATATATATATATATATATATATATATATATATATATATATATATATATATTAAAAAAATAATAAAAATAAAACATACAAATAAATTTAAAAAATTTAAAAAAAAATTAGTATGGGCCCTAGGTGTAAGCGTTCAATCCCGGAGGCCGGTGCGCACCCAGGACCCAAATGTGGGCTTCCTCACTTTCCTCAACCCTCGGATTCGGCGCAGACGGAGGTAAACGCTTTAGGACCCTTACCAGGTAGCAATCATCGAAAGAAGTGTGGTGGTCCTCGAAGGCATGGCGACCCGCAGGCTGGTTGGTGTTGAGTCTCACAGAGGCTCGATGGTTATTGATGCGGAGGTTCAACGGTGTCGTTGCTTTCCCAACATAAAATCCCTCGCAATGCCTGCAGAGCAACTCGTATACGCAGTTCGTGGACGTGCAGTCAGCCGAACCCACCACGGAATACACATTACGATTGTTAGGAGAACAAAATTTATTATCCTCCAGGACCAGGCCACAAGAACGACTTCTCCGACGACCACACGGGCGGAGTCCAAGCTCCCTTCCACCATCCACTGCTACATAGCCTCCTCGGTGTGATAAAATGTTCCCTACATTATTAGGTCGACGATAAGAAATCGCTGGTGGAACGGCAAATACATCTCGAGTTAGAGCGTTGTTGAGCAGGATAGAGTGCAGGTCCTTCATCATCCTATGAATCCTGTGGACTCCTGGGAAATAAAGAGTTGTAAAGTACATCCAGTCTGGACTTCTCCACTGCTGAGGGGGATGATGGTCAATATTTGCAGGCACAATTCGCTGCCCCAGGACCCGAGGAGGATACCTCCTTTCCTGCAGTCGCCGGCAAAGGCCGTCGTTGAATGCTGCCCTGTCTACCTGATCACCACAAACCCTGTTCCCACGTACCGACAACGAACGGGGAATACTGCGCTTTGTGTGGGGAGGATGACAGCTCTCAAAACTTAGATACTGCTGGGGATTAGTAGAATTAATGTGCACCCTGGTTTTAAACCGGCCGTCCCCAAGAGCAACATCCACGACAAGAAAAGTGATGGAATCAGCCGAGATATGGTGGGTAAAACTCATGGAGCTATGGCCACCCAATCGCTCAAGGAATGCCTGCAACTCCTGCTCTCCATGTTGCAAAAGCAGAAATATATCTCAATAAACCGAACCCATAAAAGTGGGTGGAGTTGTTTGCTATCAAGGAATTGTTGCTCCAAACGACCCATAAACAAATTGGCATATGAAGGGGCCATTCTCGTACCCATGGCCGCCCCCGGAACCTGCAAATAGTGGTGCTCTCCATATCTAAAAGCATCCATCGTGAGAACCCTCTCCACCATACCCACGAGGAAGCCCGTGGACGGCAGTGCTGTCCCCGGCCACTGGTCCAAAAATGCCAAAGGGCGCTCGATCCCTGATTATGTGGAATGTTTGTGTAGAGGGAAACAACATCCACCACTGCCATCATGACCGGATGTTGACTTTCCAATGGCAGTGTTACTCCAGCCAGTATCTCGAGGAAATGGTAAGTATCCTTGCAGTATGAAGGTAAGTCCCGGAACAGAGGTCGTAGGTGAGAATCCACATTCGCCGAAATACGTTCAGTAGGGGCCCCAAAGCTCGACACTATAGGACGGCCAGGGGGCGGGGTCTCAGGCAGGCTATAAGGCTTATGAATTTTTGGCAGTAAATAAAAACAGGACACCGAGGTTCACTGGGTACCAAAAGAGCCACCTCTTCCTCCGTCAAGCCCACCAGTCGGTACTGCGCATCCAAGAATGCCATCAACTGAACACAGTACTCCTCCGTTGGGTCCCCTGCGAGTCTGCGATGAGACTGGGTATCATCAAGCTGTCTCATTGCCTCTCGATGGTAGTCATAGAAGTCCATCACAACTGCTGTGGACCCCTTATCCGCCTGCGCGACGATGATAGATGAGTCAGACTTCAAGCTGCTCAAGGCCCGACGCTCCTCTCGACTCATACCTTTACCTCTCATTTTTCTTTAAAAAAAATATATATATATATTCCAGGATTTTAACCCTTTGGGTGTCCCGGGGTTCTTACTCGCAAGGTTTATTACTCTTATCTCGTTATTTGAATATTTATTCCCTTTTGCTTCGCATAATTCTCATCAGAAGTGAAAAGCTAAGCGCTAGTAGGGTAAGTACATGTATACTTTTCAAAGCTTGTATTGGTGCCCGCACGAGACGAGAACCAGAGATGCCTCGGCCTTTTTTCCCAAACGGGGATATAAGGACGCTCTAGCCCGCTCAGACACCTCCGCCCGCGGCCCCCTTCTGACTCTGATTTGTTTAGCCGTGATGAAGTGACATACAGTGTACGTGTTATGTGGTTCGCATGTATGGATGATAGAGACGCTGACTTACGGACAGCTATAGGGAAAACTGGCGTAAAATGAATAAAAGTTCCAGTCATGCAGCATAATATTTGTTTTTTAACTCATTTATTATTATGATTATTTTTTTATTTTTTTAAGCGAAAATTCTGTAAAATATGAAGTTTCTTCATTCCAGTCAGTTTAAAAACAGAAAGGGTTACGAATTGAGAATTGATGAAAGCATCTTCACACGAATCCATTATGAACACGCTGCCGCCTCCCTCATTGATTTCGCTAATAGGAATGATAGGATGCTGATTCACAGTGGCGAGTTTACCTTGCGATCGCTTTCCGTCCTCACGCCCGGCGGATGTGCATTTCTGCGACCTCAACTCCTTCAGTTATTTTCCTTATTTAAGCTTATTATCCCTGGTAAACAGGAGAGAGGGATTACCCACTGCCTCCACTCCAATCCACCTGATCCGTTCAGCTTATCCACGACTAACAGCATGGCAAACATAGTTCCAGGATAACCAGTTTGCGCACTCCTAACTTTCCATCAGATCAAGCAAGTAGCATCCACGCGAATCTGAATAACTGAAATGAGATTTGTCCCTAATTAATGTACGCTGCAACAAAAATTTCGGATCATTTTGAATAATGGAAGCAACGAACGCATACCTACACAAGCTGAGCTGGGAGAGAAACGAGCGTGGTCACTGACCTTATGCTCAGGTAATAAACAAAGGAACGTTGCATTCATAATTTTACCTGTTAATCTATCTGTACTATGCAAAATGTGTAAATAAACGATTTACTTGAAAAAAAAAAAGAATAGTACATATAGAAGGGTTATCTATACAGGGAGCTGTCATCTGTAACAGAAGGGGGTTCTGTAGAAAGATCGGGCTGCAAAGTTTTGGGAAACAACTAGGACTCAAACGGAGCTTGTCGAAAGAACGATTTTTTTAGACCGAAAACATAGTAGATATGGATGATTAGGCTTAGGGTGGTCGGACATTGCCTTTTTGGAATCTATGCACTTTGAAGCGTGAAAGAAAAAATTTTGAGGGTGTCTTATAAAAGTTTTTTGTTGAGCGAATACATAGGTGTATTATTCACAGTATTAATTAGAGTACCATGTGGTGATGGTAAGATTGAGGTAGGTGAGGTTTGGGAAGGTGAGTTTGAGAAGGAGGTGTCAGGTATGAGGTAGCTAGTATCCAGAAAGGTTTAGCACCGCATTGGCTAGGCCAGAAAGGTTTATCACCACGTTGGATATGAGACAATCCCAGAAAGGATCATCACCACATGGGCTTGCGCCAGAAAGGTTCATCACCACGTTGGGATCTTTTGTGAAAGAGATGTTAAGGAGAAGGGTAAGGTGAGCGAGAGGGAAGGCGTCGAGTTCTGGTAAGATCTGTAGAATGGCAAGCTGGACAGAGGGCGGGCGCCTTATAAATGCACCTCTACCCTCCCCTGGTCATTCGATTGGGCCGTTGAAAGCTGTTGAGGTATTGTTGGAGGGAGATCTACCTGACCGCATCCCCTGCCTCACCCAACTCCCCTTCAACTTGACTTTATTGGAAACAATCTTATATGTACAATGTCCTTGGGCAAAGGTTAACTCCTGGAAATTCCTTCCACTGGTTGAAGGGTTGAATTCCCCCTCTGTTTGCACATTTACTACCAAACGCAAGGAAGGATTCCTGCAAGCAAAGAGAAAAATAAAGTGAATCAATTAGAAGTGATATGGAATGTGACTCGAGAAAGAAAATACTAGGTTGAATATCCATTACTATTCTTGCGTCGATATACCTATACTATACTTAACATAAACGTTTGGATGGCAAGGGAGCGTTACATTTGGGGTTTGAATGGTCAGAAACGGTGGAATTTGTCTGATAATGATCTAAATCGATGAATTGGTAGACTACTTCAAAAATTCACTGATTTGATCATGCTGCATGAATGGAACTTTTTTGGTTCGCTTGCAAAGCTAGGTGAAACTGCTGGGGTGCCTCGAGTTCTCAGTGATCAATCGAATGAGAATAAATTTTGACCACTTTTTGCACCAGAACGGATGAACGAAGAGTTGATGAACTTTTAGAAAATTAGAAACATGCTCGGAAGCACTTTTATGTTTCAGTTATGAAAATCATCGATTCATGTTCCAGTTGCGTGTTCCATATGTTCCATCTCGAACAATTGCATGTTTAATATTATAGGACTATTGATGGAATGGATGTTTTTAGTTGTTATGATTAGAAAATGGCATTTATTGATTAAATTGACAAAGAAGGATTTCGTGCAATGTGGCCAAATCTGCTATGGGCAGGCCAAAATAAGAATAACTATATAAATATAATCGTGTTACCGTCTTATTTATTTTGGCCTGTCTTGAATGGATCTTTTATAAAAGGGAGGTGTTCTCGCATTATGCTCTATTTACGTCGTTATCTACATATATATTCATTCAATTGATAAGCCGATCAACTAGTTTCCATTATAACCAGTTAGGACTCATTTGAATATCTTTCGTAAGTATATTAGGTATGGTATTATTCGAGTTCAGCGTAAAATATTCTATGGAATTTGAAACAGAATTATGTGCCCCCCCCCTCCCCTCACGTTATGTGCCCTCCTCACTGTACTAGAAAAGAAAGTTCCAAAATATAGGACCAGTTACAATACTTACAAAATTTAGAATATACGTATAATTAGAATATGTTTTACAAATGTTGTACGAATATTAGATTCTATATTTACAATAATACTTATATTCTATATTAACAATATAGGTACAACATTTTATTATTTTTTAAAAAATATTCTATATCTACAAAATTCCACCAACTCTCCCATTTTTATTGATTTTACGGAAATTATCAAGATTTTACGCATTCTGTTGCTGAGAAATTCTGAATTCTTGTCCTTTCCTACTCAAAACGTGTTTTTAGATATTATCAGACTGGTTTTCTGACTCTAATCTGAAATGAAGAAATTTCTAACGGTTTTCACTTTATTGATTCTAACGATGTTTGGCGGGGAGCTTTTTGGTTGGTGGTTTTTGGAGGGAGGGGGGGGGGAGGGTTTCGCAAAAGGCACTTCGTTGAAGCATAATTAATATGTATGCAAAACTTCAGCTCGATCCGTTATGTGTGTGAGGCTGTAGTACTGTCAAAGAAGAAGAGCGAGAACATCAAGAAGTAGAAAAACTTGTCATTTTGATTTTCAAACTTCCATAACTCCGGTAACTCCGGCACCTGATGGTCCGGAGGGTTGAAATTCGGTACACGTTTCCAGGGGCTCCCAGAGAATGGGTGTACGAAAAATCAACACCAGAACCCCCAGGGGATCGTGATGAGTGGTGGTGTGGGGGGGGGTGTGGGGGGTGGGGGGGGGGGTGGGGGTGGGGGGCTACATGTTCTGTCGTGTAAAAACTGCCCCTGGTCGCTTCAAGATTTTCGGTTTCTTGACGGGCGGGACGCTCCCGCGCCTCTCCATTTTATCAAAACTTTGATTGAAGGAAATGGTGGAACTTGAAGACTTTTAGTCCTGTTAAGTTGTAATTTCGCTCAAGTATGGGATGTTATGAAACATAATGATCGTTTCCAACACAAAGTTGTGAATGCGAGAGATTTGGATGTTGTTGGAAGGATAACGGCTGTTACTGGACATCCCCTCGGTGTTTGCCCGAGCTACAGAGACGTGTTCTGCAAATGAAAGTTCACTTTGCTCATTCTTTGGTCTTCATTTTCTCCGCCACCTTCCCCAGGTCACTAATTTCCATAGCGTCATTACCATGGGCCTTTGCGAGCTCCCATTTCCACCCCACGGAAATTAAAATGGCCCTACGATATTTATACTGCGGGAAGTAAGTCCTATGATCCGTCGAGTTATTAAGGTAGCTTCTTTCCACCCCTTGCTCTTACGATTCGAAATAATTTCAGTCGTGGCCGTCCACTTCAGAATGCAAATGTTTCGAAGGAATAACGAAGATGAAACCATTTTTGATTAGGGACATTATTACAATCTTGAAGTCGGGTATGAACCTTTGGAATCGATTATGAAAAAATTGTGTTTAAACCCCTTAAATTTGAAAGTTTGCGTTTCAAGGTACCTACATATAATCCAAAAATGGAATGGGGGGGGGGGGGGGGCACATGTCCGTCTGCGGTTGTGGCACTTTTTCTTAGTTACCGTGAGCCAAAATTGTTGAAATTTGGTTTGTAGGACCCATACGGGGTCTCGTTTGTCCGCGACGCTCGGCGTTACTCTCAGTCATCTCTAAGGGGTTAAAAATAGGGGGTGAAATTAATGTTCACAACTCCGTAGCTCCAGAACTTTCAACAGAAGGTTATGATTTTTCTGACGTTTCTAAATTGGTTCCGAACTTTATAATTTTTGAGACCACCCTCACCGGAAGGTAAGTTAAAGTGTTTGTTCACATTATGGCCCTGAGGTTTGGACCAAAAAGCTTCGACAACATGAATGTGAATCATACGGTACCTATCCATAACTCCAGCCCAGATACCAACGATAAGAAACTGCTGGTTATAATCACGCATGGCTGTATGAAATCGACTTTCTTGGTCCGTGATATCATTTAGTTTGAAGAAAGATGGTCATTTTGGATTTTGTTACCTATTTGTTGGTAGGTGCAAGTTTTTACTACTGTGAAAGGAAAACCCATAAAAATTACCCTCGGGGTGGGACTCGAACCCATATACTCATAATATCTATTATCTTAACCACCTCGGACCTTGGACAGGATAGCGTCGAACTCACTCAACACTTCCCGGGGCACATTTCTGTGTATTGTATTAACAGTAAATTAAGGTTCAGCCACCGCTAACGAGACGGTTCATAGAACAATTTTTTAAGAAATAGGTAGGTAGGCATAGTTTGGGTCCAGTAAAGGAATTTTTACAGAAGTTAGAGAAACAGGAATAAAGGAAAGTCCTGAAAAATTCCCATGTGGTAGGAGTCAAACCCACTTCCCAAGCAGAGACGGCCCAATCTAATGACTGAGGTGATTGATGGTCGCGTTGTGGTCCCGCCAATCCTTGAGTAGTTTTATTTCGAGTAACTGCTCCTTTACTAGGACTGATATTAGTGTTATCTGGCTAACTTTTTACCTCTGTTCAAGGGCACTCACTGTCCTCCAGTGTTGGCGGTCGACTGAATGATTCTGATTCATGTCTTGCGGCATTACGATTCGGGGATGCAGGGTTCCTTCCAAGCCATTAGTCCCTTTTACATGAGTGGGTCGGGCAGAGCTCGTATCGCGAACTTGACCCTCGAGCTGATACGTGGGCCAGCCCGCCGCAGGGGCCGAAACAAGATACAAACTGAACAGAAATAACAATTCCTTGCGATGTTCCTATATGCATATATGTGCTGATTCCGAATGAATCACGGATCAGTTAACCTAAAACAGCTCGCTTCCATGTTCGTCATTGAAAGAAAAAAGTTTTCAACATTCACTTACGGTTGGCGCGGAATAATTTTGCCTGACAAACGAGTTGCAATAATGAATTCTCCTCCTGAACACTCGATCATTTACCCCAACGCATTCTGCGTCATTTCTATCTGCGGTTCAAAAAAAAATTGGGTAACGTGAATTAATTAAAACTTTGAACACCAGACCTTTCAAAGTACTTACATAAAAAAATGAGGAAATTATGAATTCTAAACGCTCACATCAATGATCGGTACATTTACAGGCACTCAGCTATCCTTTCCGCAACCAACTGATCACTGAATAAGGCTTGATCTTCGTTACAGCTTCTGCAACAATTTTTATTACCCGGTGCCCTGTCCAACCTATAGTGTGAGGAAAGATGAAGCCCATTTTTTTTTTCACATTCCCAAGTTTCCTATTCCATGGTAGGTTCAAATTCATCATTAATAATACAGCGATATTCATAATACAGCCAAATACTTTGTGGTGGGGAGACACCCAGATACGACGTGGAAGAGGAGGATAGGGAGGGATTTTTGTCAGAAATTATTTTGGCCTAACCACTGAAAGTTAAAGCCGTGGATTTCCCTGATTATTCATACAATTTCCAATCTAACAGCAATTCAGCATAAATGCACTCAATTAGAAGAGAATACCTAATTATTTGAGATTAGCCGACATGAAACGTTAAGCCATGCTTAGTAACTTGATAGCAGTGAGTGATAGATTGCTATTACTGGCAGCATTATATTACAAAGGGATCAATGAAGGCGCGTAGGTGGATAAACATAATTATATGCAATATGTATATCACAAAGATGATAGGTTGGTGAGAAGTCACGATACCGTACGAAACACGGAGGTAGGTTCCCAGCTATTACCTAACATGTTTTTATTGGATATAACGAAATATTTTATTGAGATAGGAGAAAAGACATGGACCTAGATTTTTAAACGCCATGTTTCTCTTAATTTTCAAGGTGTTTCGAAAAACTGGGTGTTCAGTATAACCAAGAAGGAAAGTCGAACGGATCTCCACCCTTCCTTGCCGTGAGCAGAATAGGCCTGCGCATTTCTAAATCATCCCATGTCTAATGTCCAGCATGGTTTACCTACCAAGAAACAATATTATTTTTCGTTGTTATACATGAAAACGCTAACTGTCGAGCATTTCATCAATGATTTTAAAAAAATAATGAGTTCGGAAAAAAAACTATGAATTTCAGCTCGTATCCTACAAAGCTGAAAATTAGAATGAGACCTGAAATAACGGAAATCGTGAGATGTTACCACCACCAACCCGTGTCGTGATTACGCTATTAATTTGAATCGGATAAATTTGAGTGGAAGTACAATTAGAATATCGTTGGAAGAAGTCAGTTGGAATATCGTTTATAGTATGGGGTTGTTTTCAGGTGAAGGAAGAAGTAATGATGACATGTAGAAAATAAATGAGTGTGAGTAACGTCAAACATAAATAAAACAACATTCTGCGCAGAGCACAGACAGTATAGCTGGTTTCAGTAATCGATTTGGTTACGTAATGTTTCTTGTTCAACCACTCCTCGAAATTCGTCCAGTGACTCAAAAATGACGTACCACTTCGCGGTGGGACGAAACGCACATCTAGCGGTTCAAAAGTCGAAAAATTAAGAATTTTTTTGGCAGGAGGAAACCTGTTCTCCTATCAGAGGTGATCTTAGAGAGATCAAAACAAGACATAATAACTCGGGAAGTTCCCTTTGTACCGTCTGAGTAAACAAATACGATTTGACAACAAGAGCCGATGAGAATGATAGTGCATTCAGTTGTAGTTCATGCGAGTGAGAAGAAGCTGTGGTTCTGTTTGTAAAGTGCATCCAGTTGTATTTTATGCTTGTGAGAAGAAGCTGTGGTCCTGTTTTTACACATTTTTTCTGATGGAAATCTTGGAGAGAGGTATGTAGAAATATTTTTTGCACATTACTTTTTCGCCTTTTTGCATAGAATGTTTTACCGTCCGTTTATGGACTACCATTTCCACAGAACCTAATGGAACCTGGAAACTGAAATAGTTTTGCGTTCTCGGGACCTTTCTGAAGGGCTCAACAAAAAAAATTGGTTCCCAAAGTTTCCCCTAAGGGCGCGACAGAATTATGAAATTTTTCAGGTACGAAAATCGTCGCAGGTGACCGTTTCTTGGTGGAGGCGTTAAAGAACCGTCAGGGCGAAGAAACGAAAGTCCCTACATTTCCAATTGGGAATGTAGGGACTGTCTTCGTTTCTTTGAAGGAGTTGGAAATGTAGGGACTTTCCAATTGGAAATGTAGGGTTTCTTCGCCCTGACGGTTCTTTAACGCCTCCACCAAGAAACGGTCACCTGAGACGATTTTCGTACCTGAAAAATTTCATAATTCTGTCGCGCCCTTAGGGGAAACTTTGGGAACCAATTTTTTTTGTTGAGCCCTTCAGAAAGGTCCCGAGAACGCAAAACTATTTCAGTTTCCAGGTTCCATTAGGTTCTGTGAAAATGGTAGTCCATAAACGGACGGTAAAACAACTCTATGCAAAAAGGCGAAAAAGTAATGTGCAAAAAAGATTTCTACATAACTCTCTCCAAGATTTCCATCGGGAAAAATGTGTAAAAACAGGACCACAGCTTCTTCTCACAAGCATAAAATACAACTGGATGCACTTTACAAACAGAACCACAGCTTCTTCTCACTCGCATGAACTACAACTGAATGCACTATCATTCTCATCGGCTCTGGTTGTCAAATCGTATTTGTTTACTCAGACGGTACAACGGGAACTTCCCGAGTTATTATGTCTTGTTTTGATCTCTCTAAGATCACCTCTGATAGGAGACAGGTTTCCTCCTGCCAAAAAAAAATTCATAATTTTTCGACTTTTGAACCGCTAGATACGCGTTTCGTCCCACCGTGCGCTTGTTTCAGCTTTTCTCCGTCGAATAAAAACCTTACTTGGTGGGAAACAGAGTACAATTATGTAGTGGAAAACATCGATATAGATAGCAATAATTTATTTTATTTTTTTATTTTATCATACCCAACAAATATAATGATTTTTAGAGAGTCATAATACAAGATCTAAACTTATGTTGGTTTATGAGCCTAAGGTCAATGACCCGTCCAGGCTCGTCTCTTCCACCACTATTTATTACTGCATATGTATGTACCAGCAGTTTCATTGAAAAAACACACCTTAAGTGTTTGGAGAACGAGTTACATTAATCAAGAACCAACAGTATTTACAGGTTATTCCTGAGTAGTTAGTAAATACACTTAATGCTACGAAGGCTGATTTGTATTTTTATCCTAATTTAAACTTATTTATAACAACACTTTCGTTATTTTCAAGCTCAAAATATTCTAGAACTAGTTTTTTAAATTTTCCTGTTGATGTTGAAGTCTTGGTTGGGAGCGATAACTGTTCAAATAGGGCTGGAGCTAGCCATGGAAATTGTCGAGGGAGGACATAGTTGGCATTTGTTCGCGTCGGTCTAATCACCGCTTGCTTAGTAAGAGATTGCTATAAATATCCTGAATTTTCACATATTGCTGTCTATCTGTAAGGTATGATTCGAACCGTCTAACTGCAGATTTATTCAAGCAATTCTTTCAAGCTTAAGGACTAATCTCGATGTTTCTATTGAGTCAAACGCTTTGGTAAGATCAATGAATATAGATATTATTTTGCCTCCTTCGTGGAGCCCCTTTGTTATTTCCGTTACGAGATTAACTAGCGCATCCTCTGTCCCCATGTGCTGTCGCAATCCTAATTGGACAGGGGATAAGAGATTATTGGATTCGAGATATTCTATTAGTTGCGACTTGGCTATTTTTTCAAATATTTTCTCAAAGTTTTATAGCAGCGAAATAGGGCGGTAATTGCTTTCTAGTGTTCTTGGTCCTTTTTTATACAGAGGCCGCACTATAGCTATTTTGTGGTAATTTGGAAATTCACCCTATAATAAACTCAGGTTAATCATGTGAGTAAGAGGGGACGTTAAAAATAGTGCCGTGTTTTAGCGAATTTTCAAAGAAAATGAAGCTATTGCAATGGCTTCGAAATTTAAATAATATAAATTTTTGGAAATTTTCTTCATAGAAATCCGTTTCAGACCATTCTAAAACGATTCCTGAAATTTAACACTTTTTTATATGTATATATATATATATATGTGTCACTCCAGACGATAACTCTCGATAAAATTGAGATAAACAGCTCAAATTTGCACAAAAAATCTATCTTGGCAATCGAAAGGCTAAGTTCGAAGATGGGCAAAATTGGCCTACTCTAAGGAGGGTTTTGGTGCATTTAAAGTGCGCAAAAATTACCCAAAAATACCCAAAATGTTATTTTCCAACAAGTGACCCCTCATTTTAAAGGTTTTTGCACGCTGAACACGATGGTGGAATCGGATTTTAGATATCTTGATCCGTTCTCAAATTAGAGCATTTAAAGTGCGCAAAAATTGCCCAAAAATCCCCAAAATGTTATTTTCTAACAAGTGACCCCTCATTTTAAAGGTTTTTGCACGCTGAACACGATGGTGAAATCGGATTTTAGATATCTAAATCCGTTCTTAAATTAGAGCATTTAAAGTGCGCAAAAATTACCCAAAACTAGGATAATCTTTAAACTCTTACCCCCCCCCCCCACCCCCTTAGAGTGGTCAGATTGAAAAATGTGAGAAGTATTAATTGAAGACGAGAGTTCGAAGCAAAACAAAACCATAGCCATTAATTCGAATATTTCTTTGAAAATTCGCTCATTAAGTCATGCTGCATGACTGGTTTTTTTTAATCACGCTTGATGATATTCCGTCCGAGCCTGGACCTGTCCCACCCCTGATTGATTTAATAGCTTTGAACACTTCTTCTGTTGTAGTGATCCTAAAACTCATTTTAGACAAAGCCATGTTTGGAAGATCTCTGGTTGGCTGATAGTTTTGAAATTCTGAGTTTAATTGTTCTCCTACTGATGTAAAAAAAATCATTCAACCTATTGACTGTTTCTCTGGGGTCCTGAATTCCCTCACTATCACAAATTAATTTCTTGATCACAATAGGGTCTTTGAGATTTTTACCTAGTGCCGTGTTAATTGTTTTCCAAACTTTAGAAAGGTTGTTAGATGCGGCAAGTTGTGATCTGAAGTAGGTAATAATTTTTTGCGTGACAGAGAAGAGATTTAAGTTTGTTACGATAGTTGGTGTTTACGTTTCTTAGATTTGGATCATTAGGGTTTCGTTGCAGTTTTTTACCCATTTTATCCCTTTTGTTTATTGAGTTCACTAGGGCAGTGGTAATGGTTTTAGTTTGCGCTGTTTATGGTTTTTCGGTCCAACATATGTGGAGCTCAACTCTATGCAGTTTTTCACGATTGTGATAAATAGTTCATATGCTAGGTTCACATTGTATTGTGAGTAAACAAGACTCCAGTCTAGATGCATAATTAATTCGTGCAGTGAATCATAATTGATTATCTTAATATACTCGTAGTTGGGTTTTGGCGCAGATTCAGTGTTTCTAAGCTTTTGCTTTATCTTGAAAGCTACGGGAAAATGATCTGTCATACTTATATTGTTCATGATAGCTGATTCAGAACGTGCAAACTCACCTCTAGGCGCTTTCACCATTATGTGATCAAGACAGCTGTTACCCCTTGTTGGTACATCAATCCAAGTAATAAATCCGGAGTTATGCATTAAGTCATAGTAATCTGTGATTTCATGACCTGGGTTATCATCAATAATATTCAGATTTATATCGTTTGTAAAACTGGTTATTCCTTCTCCCGCTAATGGTTTTACATTTTCCTTAACGTCTTCAAAAATTCTGAAATGTCACGGATATTTCAGAATAATGTAACCCGTAATAATGTAACATCGATAATGTAATAGGTAATGTATATTTAGATTATTGTATGATAAGTAATCAATATCAGTGGCAATGGACAGTAAGTCACACGGTACATGACAGTCATGAACTTATTCGTGAGCGAGATAAGTGCTAGGAAAACGGAGACAGATCAATATTGAAGCGCCAAGGTATGTAGGTATCATTAGCGATGGGCACCAATATTATAGGTACGTGCAGGAAGAAAACTGTATGTAATGAGAGATGAACAATACTGTTGTGGTATCCTCCTGGAATACCGCTCAATGTCCATACTAAGATTGTCCTAAATAAAACCGAACGAATGGAGGGCCTACGTGACTCAAGTGGGATAGGTCTCATCTCCCTCCATCGATCCACCAACGGCTCGTAGCAACCGTCAGAGGACCGGGGGAGAGTGGAAGAGCTCCTATAAAACCCCGCCTTCTCACCCAGCTCGCCATTCTACGCTTAAACCTCAAGTCGATGACTTCACTCTCTCTCCTCATACCTCCTTACCTTTCTCCCCTAAAAGACCTACGAGTGGTGGATCCGGTCTCGTTATAACCGACATAGTGGAACCGTCTGGGTACATCCCCTAGCGTTTCTTCCAAATTGGCCCGGATTTCCACCCTCTCCCTGCCTTAACAGCTGGGGGATTTGAAGCCCTCCCACTTTTTTCGACGCTTGCACTATCAGCTACAAGATGTCCTGACATTCGACATCACCCAGACTTTTTGGCTGCAAGCCCTACCCCCACCCATCCAGCTCGACCCATGATGCTCTCCTCTGTCTTACTCGCACGATTCACAATCTCAATACTTCCACCCCCGTCCACGAGGTGCCCTCACAACCACCGAGCCTTCCCCGCTCTTGCTCGACGACTCCCACCAGATGACAAAACCCCTCCTTTGATCACCGTGCCTGATCCCCACCTAGGCCAACAGATCCGCCCCAACGTTCCAGCAGGCCCCAAGGCCCCGAATACCAGCCAGCTGATCCCCCCCCCCCCCCCCCGTTGCTGGTACCACGTCATCTTTCAGGATCGAGCTCGCAAATGCCGATCCCCCTGTGAGTGCGGCCCCGCCAAAGAGGAAAACACCAGCGCCCGCCGGTAAACCCCGCAGGCGTCACCCCTCCCTTCACCCCCTCATTCCCCTGCCGCAGCCATCGCATCGGCAGGGGTTAGGAGGGTTTCTTTCATGGACCAACCGGCCACCCTACTAGCCACCACTTCCCCCACCACCCACAGCCGCTCTCAAAGTCCCCCATCCAACCAAGCAGCCTTCCTGCTACGCCGCCGCTCTCACAGCCACCCCGCTACCCAATCAGCCTTCAACCTACGCCGCCGCCCTCAAGGCTGCACCACCCCCCAAGCAGCCTCCCTCCAGCTCCGCCACCACCGTCACGCATCATGCTGCCCCTGTCCACCGCCACCTCTTCATCGGGTGCAACCGTACCAACCCAGTTTGTTGCCCGGCCAATCATTGTAAGGTAATAGTTCTTACCCTCGTACGGGGGAAGCGGGCTGACGAGGCTAAGTGAACGTCAAATGGGAGAGTGTCATCAAAGGGATGAGGCCGTACGTGGGGGTTGAGACTTTAAACCTCTGGCATTTCGGTCACCCGAGAACCCAGGCTCAGATATCCGAGTTCATCTGGGGCCAGAAATACCTGCTAGTTATGAGGTCTCAGCTAGCCTGCTTGCTGGGGCGATGGAGTGAATGGTAGTAGAGGAAGAGTTCATTTCAGAGATCTTGTGGTAGGTAGGGGTGGGGCGAGTAGGAAGATGTGATAGTTTTTGATGCCTGTCGGTGGAGATGAGGTTGGAGAGGGCCTGGTGGGTGGTGGGGTCTGTTGCTTGGAGATGTGGTGGGGCGAAGGGAACGGGAGAAACTCTTCGACTGGTGCAGAAGGGGGCGTGGAGCTACCAGGTTGTCCACCTCTGGCGTGTATGGGCATGCCGGCCGTAAATTGTGTGACGAATTCTGACTGCCGAAGGCGGTGTGGGGAAGCTGATTTCCTCATCTGTGAAGGCATGGGTGAGGGGCTGATGGTCTGTATCGACAGAGAACTGGCGGTCCTCTACAAAGTCACGAAAGTGTTTTATGGCTTCGTAGATGGCCACGAGTTCTCTGTCCAAGGTGGAGTATTTCCGCTGGGCCTCTGATAGGGTTTTGGAGAAAAACCCTAAAGGTTTGGTGTCCTCGCCGATGTGCTGATCGAGGGTGGCACCGATGGCCCAGTTGGAAGTGTTGGTGGTGAAGGAGAGAGACGCATGGGGGATGGGGGGGGGCGGGGTGGGTGACGAGAGCGGCGGTCATGAGGTAGGCACTGCACCAGTCGATGGCTGCTTGTAGGGTTTCGGACCACGGAATATCTCTGGTGCCGTGCTTCTTGGATGGCGTTGATGAGAGGTTTTTGGTGTTGAGCAGCATCCCTCAGGTGGCGGCGGTAGAAATTGATCATACTGAGGAATCTTCGGAGGTCGGTGACGGTGTGAGTGTGGGGCAATTGTCAGAGGATGTTGAGTTTCTCATCAAGGGGTGAGATCCCTTGGGCGGTGCCCAGATGTCCTTGACATTTTAAGGACGGTTGGGTGAGGAGGCATTTAGATTATTGTTGAACGTGAGGTCTGGAAAATGTCTAGGACATAGTGTTCGTCAGGTGAGGCAGAGGCGATCAGGACGTCATCGAGGAAGCAGAAGACGTAGGGGAGGCCATGGAGGATTTGAGCCATGTACCTCTGCCATGTCTGGGCGGCGTTGCGAAGTCCGTATCCCATTTTGAGGTATTCCAAGAGTCCGACAGGGGTGATCATTGTGGTCTTGGGAATATCATGAGAGTGAATGTCAATATGATGAAATGCCCTGGAGATGTCGAGCGTGGAGTAGATGGTGGTGCCGTGGAGGTGAGAGGAAAAATCACACAGGTGGGGGACGTTATACATGTCAGGGGTGGTGCGAGAATTTAAGCGGCAGTAGTCCCTCCAGGGTCGGATCTGTCCATTGGGCTTCTGCACAATGTACAGAGGTGATGCCCATGGGGGTTGGAGGGTCGGATGATGCCGTCTTTGATGAGTTTGTTAAAATGTTCCTTCGCCTGGGACAGTTGAAGAGGGTGTAGGCGTCTTGCGTTCGCCAAGAGACCCGTAGTCTCGATATAATGTTGGACTTGGGAAAGTTGTAAAGTCGGGCGAGGTTGTGGCTGGTAAGCGTTGAGGAGCGCAGTAAACTTGGGGTCAGTGGGTGGAAGAGGGTTGGTGGAGCTGATGAACCCGCCAATGGGTTTATGTGAGAGAGCGTTAATGAGGCGGGAATGCCTCATGTCGACCTGGAGGCTGAAATAGGAGAGAAAGTCGGCCCCCAGGATCGGTTTGTCGACATCAGCTACTGTAAACATCCACTTGTACAATTGGTCGTTGAGGTGTTCGTTGGGCAATAGGTGCTGTAGGAGGGGATCCTGGTACCATTCGCGGCGTACAGTAGCTGGTCCGCGGAGGGGGAGTGACGAAGAATGATATGGTCGCTCCTGTGTCAACGAGGAAGGGAAGGTTCGAACGCTTGCAGCGGATGTGGAGGCGTCGTGAGGTGGTGGCTGAGTGCGGAGCAATAGCAGAGGTGGGGCGTTTGGCGGTCAATGATGGGGCAGGCAGTGGCTGCTTGTCAGAAGGGGGCCGTTTGAGCACTGTCGCCTAGGTTGGCGGTGGAACGGCCGGTGGGGCGGGCGGATGAAAGTGACCTGTTTTGCAGCTCGGACGGTGGTGATGGAGGGGTGCGTTCCACTCGTCCGGGAGGGAGTGGCGGCACCCGCCTGATTTATCGGCGGGCATTGGCATTTCCCTGGGAGTTGGAAGCAGGGAATTTGCACGGTTGGTGGCAGTTTTGTGCACGTGCACCAAACGTTTTGATTAACCAGCACTTGTTGGGGATTGGGTTCTTTGTTGGCAGAGGGTTGTGCAGCGGCGTGGTGGTAGGGCTTCTGTCTTCTGTTGGCGGAGTTGCTGTGCCATTCAGTAGAGGGGATGCGATGGCGGGAGCGGGAGACTGTGCGGGAGCAAGGGCGGTGTTGCGTCGGACGGACTTCGTGGACGGCAGCGGAAGTGGCCATGTTGAACATGGCGTCCGCGAGGTGTAGGGGGGTGTTGTCGTCACCGTCGAGTTGGGGGGCGAGTGACACCTGTGGGCCTATACACTAAAAGAGATAGTGAAAATATATTATCTATTTTGAAAATCTATTAGGAGAGATAGTCTCCCTGGGTGTCACCCAGGTTCGTCTATTTTACTGAATAGCTCTCAACCCACGCCTACTTAGATGTTTTTACTCATGAATCGAGAATATGTACATATTTTTATGAAAATCGACTTACCTTTAAGATATGAAAAAACATACATCAAAATGACCTATAGGGTAGCCGATGAACGAAGGATATACACGTACAATATCAAACAAACGAGAAATGAGAAAGTGACTCTCTCTTTCGAGAAAAGACAGTGTATTGGGTGTCTCTCTGAAAGAGATCGAAAATGCCATGATGGCCGCCAACTCTCTCTTCTAGAAGTTACTGAATAACGCTGTCATGGATACTATAAAAATTTCTTCTGCCAAAAGAGAGAGTCAGACTGAAAATAAATGTCCCTTTGGCTTAGTGAATAGGGAGTAGGTGGGGAGGAAGTGCCTGGAGCCAGAACCTCAGTGTGACATCAGAGGTAATTACATCCTGCAGTTGGTGGTGAAGGCGGTGGAACAAGTGGCTGGGATTCTCGTCTCCGAGGTGTTGGGGATGAGAAAGGGCGGAGATCCTGGCATACTTTGACGGCTGGCAGAGGTCAATGAGTCGGGTGGGGAGGTCGTCGTGGGCAATTGAGGCGTCGGGGAGAGGTCGGTGATCTGCAGGATGGTTTTGTACGGGAGCAGTGAGATGTTCTTGCAGTACTTGGAGCGCTGAGTCTTGCCGCCGGCGGCGGAAAAGGCTGTGTCGAGCTGGAAGAACCAGAGGGCAGGGTCACTCGTGTAGAACAGTGGGAGCATGAAGGGGTGGTGGTGGTGGTGGCTTCGATGTCGGTGGCAGCTGTGACTGCGACGTCGGCAGTAGGCTGCGACATGGTGGGTTGCGTCTTATGCCTGAGCTGTGGTTCCGGTCGCCCTTGCGGGCCACAGGATCCTCAGCGACGGCAACTAAGAATGAGCAGGAGGAGTAACAACCAAGGACCACCTGCCCCCCCCCCCCCTGTCGCAGGGTTAGGAGGAACCAGGTGGAAGGTTGCGAGAATCAGGGCCATTCTGAAATTGCCAGATAGGGATCCCACCCTTATTGGCAGCCTCCGCCCCCATAAGCCTCCTCCCATGCATGGGCAAACTCCTCGAGCGGCTGATCCTCAACATACTTGAGCCCCACCTCATGAGCTCTTTGCACCCACATCAGTCCGGATGCACCAGGGGGAAGAATACGGAGGACGCCATAACCTGCCTGCTGGAAAGTGTCCAGCAACACAGTCAGAGATGGGTGCTGGGGATCTTTTATGACATTGTTGGGGCGTTCAAAACGTTGTGGTGGCCTATGGTCCTGGCTGGGCTTAAATCGATTGGGATACCCTCCAACGTATACGCGCTGCTCCGCAGTTACTTCAGCGGGCATTATGCAGAGCTATGCACCCAATCCAGAACGCCATGCGTAGACGTCACTAGCGGATGCCCCCAAGGTTCCGTGCTTGGGTCGGCACTATGGAACCTGGCCTTTTCAGGGTTGCTGACGGCCCTGGATGGGGAGGACTGTAAAGCGGTTGCGTATGTAGATAACCTGGCGGTCGTAATAGGCGCAAACATGAAAGCGGAGCTGGTGCCCCGGGCTGAGGCCATTTCGGTGACGGTGGTGGGATGGTGCCAGTCTGCCTGGTTGGAGGTGGCCCACAACAAGACACAGGCAATGCTATATAGGGGTAGCTCTGACCCCCGGCACCCCTTCCGGTTCAGGGCAGGGGACGTCCGCATTGAAGCAAGTGAAGTTGTTAGGTACATGGCGGTGCAGCTCAGCAGGAGTTTTTCATGTAGCCCACACCTCAAAGTGATAGCATGTAAGACCACCAAATTAGCTGCTGCGGTACGAGGGCTATCAGGCGCTGACTGGGGTATCTCCTACTCTTGCCGGTGGAGGTAATACCAGACTGTCATCCTGCCAACCGTACTGTATGGAGCCCCCACGAGAGCCCAGCGTGTGAGAGTACTACAGATCCAAAGAGCCACCTTCCTCTCAATGACAAAGACCTACCGAACCTGCTCCACCGAGGCACTGCAAGTAGTTGCAGGGGCGATACCGCTGGACCTCGTGCTAGATGCGCGGGTGGCACACATCGCGACATGGGGCGGAGTGGTGGGGGGGCCTCCTGACCAATGAAAGCCCTAACTGACGGGTGCCAGGAGGCTATATTAGGTAGGGTGGGCCCGGGGCCGGTAGGCTCTCCCCATCCTGTCGGACTGGAATGTTGAATGGTGTATGCATGGACAAGCCTTAATGTTTTGATGGTGTGCAAGTAATTTATTGAATGAGAGTCTATGTTGGCGTGCAGTTGTCAGACGAATGGCTGTGATACATATCCAAACTGGGGGGAGGATGTGCCCCTTTGGAGTCTTTTAACGATAGCTAGCGCCTCAGGTTTTCACCATAATGAGCGCTAGAGGTCAAGCCAGCATCACAGGCTTTCACCACAATGAATGCCAATACTTTCGTGAGGCATATCCCAGGTTTTCACCACAGTGGATATGCTAAGGAAAGGTAGGAGAGAGAGGAGGCGCGAGGTGAGAGAGAGAGAGAGAGAGAAGTCGCAGGTAGGAGTGAGGTCGGTAGAATGAAGACGTGGGCAAGCCGGGTGCCTTGTAAAGGTGCCTCCACCTCGTCCCCTGTCAACTAACGACGGTTAACAGCCATTTGGAGTCGTTGGGAGTTAATGGAGGGACAGCGTTCTGGGCTTCTACCAAGGCTTCACGCTGCTCAACTTTCTCCTTGTTATTTATCGGTTTAAATCTTACATATTTACATCTGAGTGGTATAGTGGGGTACCACGACAACGCACATGGAGTGTGCGTAGTTCCTGGGAGGAATTAGGGGACGCCCTAACTGATGGGGCAGAAAGTTACGGGTCATCATTATTTGGCCGTAACCGTCTCGAGCAGTGGAGGGGAAATGGAAGTGGTTATTTAAATGACCACTTCCTGGGGGGGGGGGGGGGGGGGGCTAGGAAGGGTGGGCTCGAGGGTGCTGGTGGGGTTTTCCCCTGCCCTACCGGCTAGTATGAATGTGTCTGTATTCTTGATGCGACTGTATTTATTGGATGAGAGTAAGTTATAGAGCGCATGGTCGTAGTGTATAGGGAAACAAATGTGATATTGGGCTGTGATATTAGCAAGCAGTATGGCGAGTGGTGAGTAGTCGCTCTACTTCACCATACCGAGCAATATGTGGCAACAGCCAAGGCACCAGAACGAGGAGGAATTCGGCAGCGAAGGGAAAACCTCAAGATACAAGAAGAGGAGGCAGAGTACCTGAAAAGCGCCGACCCCCGTCCCAGGACGTTCCCTGTAAAACTGGCACCTCCGCGTGGTCCATCCCGGGCACACTTCCAAGGAGTGTGGCTAACGCCAAAGGGGTCGGGGGGGGGGGGGGGCTGCTGTATCATCAAAAGAGAGTGGCATTGAAGGGACAGCAGCACAGAAGACCAGCAAGATTGCGATGGGCCTGAATGGCCTTAGATGCAATCTCAATCCACTCTGATACAGCAGGTCATTTAAATGATATTTTATTTGTTTCTACGGGTTTTTTTTATCGATTGACCTTCTTTTACTTCGAAATTTCTATCGTGTAGTGCGAGGATATACCTCAAACGTAGGTATGATAACTAGGAGGGCAGTATAGCTTCCTCACGCCGTAAGCATTGTACGACCAGCCGTTCGTTTACAATACATGGTTCTATGAACTCAGGCTTGTTGTTCTGAGATAGGATAAGTACGTACTCCTTGAATCCAAGTAAAGATTCTATATTTGTGTATTTTTGTTGGTAGGCGCTAGGTAGTTTACTGGTAGAGATCGACGATGTACTGTTTTTCCAATACTAAGAAAATGTTCGAGTCTGTTGTAATGCATGAATGGCCTAGAATTTCGTCAGAAATCACCAATGAGCCAGTTCCCAAGGCCCACCTCGTCCCCAAATTCATAAAGATGATAGTGAGCAGGCTGCATTTGGGGGAGGAAGGATTATCATTAGGAAAGTACTCATCCCTCCATCACCATGGAAGTTCGTTTATGGACCCGTTCTGGATTCAACCACTTTGAAGAATATACTCGTATGATTAGAAACCAGCATAGCAGCATTACAGTAGTACGTTGTGAAATTCGCCGCATCGTTTTTCTTAGTAACTTTATTTTGTGAACAGCAATTCCAATTTCGACATGATTATTTGTGTGGCCAGGTCTCTTTCCATTACTGAGTGCAGATTTTGTATTAGGAGTACCTAATCCGATTAATGCTCGTTACCAGCCATCAAGGATTCAAACGATCGCAAAATTTTTCGTGAAGTAGATTCCTTGGGGGAGCAACAAGAATGATAATACCGCGATGGTGGATGTAGGCCACCAAGATTGTCTCGTAACAAGCGGTACGTCGAGACATTGTATTGAGCGTCATTGATAATGAAACAATAACAATCCAGACCAATATAAAGCCAGAGCTTTACTCAGGGGCCGCACCGATTCCAAGAATGACGCAACGCCACCATCACATGAGTATCTACCAATATTTTATGTATTGTGTGATGAATTTAAATTGGCGTATTTCATCACGAGTGATGTGAGGATATGCCCAGGCGGGTTATGAGCGGATCACCACCCTTTCCTGGGATCTTTTTGGATGTGTCCGTTGGTTATGGGCGTACCACCACCATGCACGGAATCTTTTGAGGGATGCTGCCGGGTAAGGTTATGGGTGGACCACCACCAACACCGGGATCTTTTTGGATATGCCCAGGCGGGTTATGAGCGAATCACCACCCTTTCCTGGGATCTTTTAGGTTGTTTTGGCTGTTGGTTATGGGCGGACCACCACCATGCACAGCATCTTTTGAGGATTGGAGAGAGAGGCTAGGGTAGGAAGAGAGAGAGTAGTCAGCGACTAGAGGAAGCGTAGAATGAGGTAAAAGAGGCAGGCGCTTGGTTTTTATAGACCCTGTAGTCGTCTCCCTCCATCCCCTAGCTGTTAGGGGATGGTGGCCCCACTTCTGCGTGTTTATTTGCGAGATCTAGAGTTGGCGAATAGTGGTTGTGGGTTTGGGAGGATCCACGACATATTGGTTACGTCTTATGTATAAGTAGTTACATATAAGTTATACATAACTCTGCAGGCATATCCTCAGGTCCTTCAAGGGTAAGAATCATTCCCAGTATATTAATTATATAATGATTGATTGTACCCATTACACGTGCGCATTGACTGTCTCAATAAGTACTGCATAACGATAACTACAAATTGTGTTTGTGAACACGTGTGAACATGTGTTCACATGTGCGATGAAATATATCTGCGGTGGCGCATGCACAAACATAAATTACAGCCTGATCGGTATGAAACGCGTGGAACGTGAAAGTAGTTACTTTCACGAATTCCCCCTGTGAATTTCATCACACTCGTTTGATCGGAACCGGAGTATTATGCGTATGGAGTGTACTTCACCTATGCGTATGCGCAGACGACTCCAACGGTTCCAATTTCAATTCGATGAAATTGATGTGGGACCTTCCAGCGCCCAATCCGCACCTACGCTCCACATTCTAACCTTATTGTGACCACTTACTGGTGTAGTTATAAGAAGTTGCGGACACAAACAAACACAGGCTGCCAAATTGGATCAGAATGGTCTAAAACGAAAAATCGAGTAGACTTTTTATTTTTGACTATGTAAATTTGATTTAATCCTGAAACTGATCATAAGGCTTCTGCTGTCTTGGATGTGTAAGTTAATCCGTTGGGTCTGAAAATTTCAATTTTCGTTTTGATGTTGTGTTCAGCCAGGTATAATATATGGTAAAATCAAGCAAAAATTGGCATTGCCGAGCCTATCTATAACCTCGTCAATCCTAGGGATGGGGTAATGAGAGTGAGTCTTTTACTTGCTTGTTGACTGCGCCATTGTAGTCGACACAGGGACACGTATTATCATATTATATATCAGTTCATCAAGTTCCGTTTCAACTTGGGGCCTTGACTTCGTAAGTCCCTAGCCTTTAGAAAGGCAGCCTCAGCGTTTTTTAGAGTTTCATTGAACAACTAAAATTCGGAATACTTCTGCCTTTCTACAAAAATACGAGCGAATTTCTCGATAATTGATTCAGTTGAACGTTCTAATACGGAGATTGAAACCACTGGAGAGGGAAGTGGGTGGCTTGAGATCAATGCTGAAATGGTGTATCCAAACTCAAATAATTTGGGACAACGATAACTAATTCGCTGGATTTGAGCCCATCTACGGGAATGATGGAATTCCCCGTCGGGCGTTATACCCAATGGAGTATACGAGGGAAACGAACGTCAGTTCACTTCATACCTCTAATCACGCCTAATTCCTTAGTCTTCCTCGGGAATGAAGATGACTGCAGCACCTGAGTCCACTTCAAACCTCTGGATGTGGCTACTCAATAAAACGGAAACGTGGTACTTTGCTGCAACTTCTGCGCGTTCTCGAATTTCGGCAGAGTCGGTTTCGGGGCCACCAAGCAGGCTCATCTAAGAAGCCATCCTCTGGAAATAGTAATTTGTTTCTGAGACAATAATTTTTCACATGAGAAGTTGACTTGGTGTTATAAGTGAGATTTGAAAGGCTATCGAATACGGCCACTGTTTTGACAAAAAGTGCAGCGTAATTTATCCCCAGAAATTTTACAATATCTAGTTGCATGATTGCCATGAAGCAGCCATATTCAAGAAAACGAAATTTCATTTCTGGTCGTTGTCGACGCGACTTTGATAGGATGATAGTTTAATGGGGGATTAATTTTTATTTGAGAGTGACGTTCGAAGTTGTTCTGTTGTTTAACCGATTCTGGTTATAGGCATTGTACCGACCTATCTGCTGAATGAATCGGTTTTGCTAGTTTCTTGTAGTCGAGAGAGAGTTTTCCAACAATGTGGTCAAATGTTGCCGTCGTTGGGTGGAGTAACAATTCTCCTCACAACGTTTTTGTATCTACAGTACTCTTTATTGACATCAATAATAATAATAGATGTAAAAAATACACAGCTGATATCACAAAGAAAAGAAAAAATCTAGCCGGAGGGAAGAGGGATTACGATGAAGCGTCAGTATACGATAGAGTTACAGCTCAGATTGGTTTGATCTATCGCTTCTTATCTCTATATCCGATGTTATGAGATATGAACTCACATATTGACACTTCCAGAAAATATTTGCCAGGAAGTGGTAAATACCACAATATTGCGTTAATCTAGAAGTCTCATGATTGGGGGGGGGGGGGGGGGGTATGGCTTGAGATGAAGCTGAACCATTTTCCTTTACCGTATTCGAATGCCCAGATCTGTATTTGTTGTATGGGTTTGATACATACATAATTGGCTATAATTGTTTTTCACTTGCTCAGTCGGGTATAGAGAATATAATTATTATGTTTCTGATTATTTTATTCTAGACGTTTCGGAATGATCATCGATTTTATTGAAGGTATAACGATCACTTGATTTCTTAGCGCGGAAAGAGCCAAACTACTTTTTCACTTCTTCTGGCGGCTGCAATATTTTTCATCTCTATTGACGAAATTGTTGTTGAGCCAGTAAGGTGAATGAACACAAATATTTCTGAGTACCGAACTCGTCAAGCCACTCCTAAAATTAGACTAACTGGATTTAGCGGCGTCTTCTTTCTTGGCACCATCAACAGGCCAATCATCGGTTTAACAAGTCTACATACCCACCCTTCGTCCCTCCCTGAAGGTTGGTGATCATTGGACCACGTAAGGGCGTTATTCGATCCAAATGAACGACTTTGTAGGGCCTTCGTAACTTACTGAACCTGACAACTACTTCAGGGGGTTTCTTGGTTATCTCTAAATTATATGGTGCCCTCGCAGGCAGGAGGGCGAATACGCTTATTGTGGTGTTATGGAGTTAGGCAGTCAATGTCTGAGTATTTCGCTCCTCTATTCGGATGTAGAAAGACCGCGAAAATCTAGCCAGTCAGGAAGGAGATATTCACGGGAAAATATAGAAAGTTTGGGGTGAATGTACCAAGCAGACCGGCAAGGGGGGAATGTAACTGAAATCAGAGTTTTAAGTCCTATGGCATAGCCTGAAAAACGTGTTTATTCAAACAAAACAGTGGCCGCTTGGATAAAAACAACAAAAACTAACATCTTGAACAAGTGGCAAAAAGAAAAGAAGGCTTATGAGATCAAAACTACTCTTTTTACTGAACAGTATTTAAAATATTGTAGTTGTTGTATAGTTCTTTCGTCACCAGTAGATTTTATTGGAAACTCTTGTCTGCTTGTTGCCACTCAACGGCAGAAAAATGAGGGCGAATGTTAGTTAACAAGTCAGCACAGTCACTCCGAACAGGCGAATGTTACAGTAAAATAGAGTTTTTCAAGCATAATTTTACCTGTATTAATGATGTAAGTAATCCAAAAATATGGAACGATTTAGTAAGTTAGAATGAATCTAGGAATAACCATGCCAATTTGGGTGGTACGTCTTTCTAATTTGCTGGAAAAATAGCAATTTCTCACAATTTTGTTTTTGTTACATTCGCCCTTCTACCTGCAGTGTTGCTCATATGTATTCGCCTAATACGAGCAGCAGATGTTCCCTGAATAAGCAATGAACCTTCTAGAGCAACACAACGAATTCACATTGATTGAAATAACACTGAAATTCCTTCACTTTTTTAAAATACCTGGATAAAAGATAAAAGTGGAGCGGAATGGTTGGTAGAGGGAGGACGACCTATAGAACTTCCCGAGAATAAAAGCGAGGGAAAAAGGTTATGCAAATAGACGATGGTGCTCCGTATTTAAATCGGACTTGGAAGGGTGTGGGGGGGGGGGCTTTTTTTTATTCTACAGCCTCCGTGTTAAGAGGTGGTGGTGGGGAGGCAAAGTGTAGTTGTTTCAAGCCCCGGTTGTATGGTATGAGGGTGGGGAAGTAATGCGGAGGAGGGGTGAAGGACCGATGGAAAGCAAAAAAAGCCTGCCTCTTAATTTCTAACGACCCCCCACCACTCAAAACCCAGAAGCCCCTTGTATTATTATATGTGCGTACGACCTTTTATTTCGTCTAATTCTTTTTTTTTTCTTCTCCCGCCCTCTGTCTCTCTCCACTTTCTTTCGAAATAACTTCAGGTTACCTTTTAATTGCGTTTAGTAATATATTCAAGAATCGAATTCCTTTCGACTCGTAAAAGTGGTTACGAAAGCACCGTATTATTTCGGTTGTAGCAAGGGGAATAGTAGCTAATAAAACTATTGAAAATTTCCAATAAAATTATACAAAATGTCCAATAAAGACTGGCAACGCCTCATTATGTGCTGAATCGCACTGAATTTTGTACAGCTGCATAATTATAAGAAAATGAAAGTACTCTATTATGTGTAGTACGGAATGCGTTATTACAGTCAAGTAAGGGCGAAGTTTGGAAAATAAGTAAAATTAGGATAGGTATGTTGTTATAAATTAACGTTTCGAATTTAACGGGCCTTCATCAGTGACTGGTGGGCAAAATTAGGACCTGACATACGGGTATATGAGGACGAGAACTGTGGGAACTTCATACTGACTCTTGACAGCAATTGGGCAATAAATGTTGCTATTCTCATGTGTGTGTAGGAATGTCTGATCAGCTACCGTTCGTCTATATTCTAATGCACTCAGGCCGCTACAGCCCTGGAGCACAAGATAATCAACTTCCTCCCTGTATCCCTAATTTGTACCCACCGTCATCGTATCTCAGAAGCCAATGCTGAATAGTGTCGATTCGTGCATATGAGAAGCGTAATACGGCGGAATGGTCGATACCTCTGTTCACTCGACGTTCGGTGTACACGACTGATGTTATAATTTATTCTTCAACGTTCTTTGATGTTGTGTGTCGTTGTGCACCAATGGCATATAGCGCACAGCTACAGTTTCGTCGCTCCCCCCCCCCACCCCCCCCCCCCCCCCCCCCCCCCCCCCCCCCCCCCCCCCCCCCCCCTCATACTGTCACTAGGGCGAACACTTTGGTCAGACAACTTCTCTGAGTAATGTACTCTTCGTCGTTCGTTGAAACTTGTTGATCATGTTGGCCACACAGCACACAGCAAAGAGGACATAGTAAACATAATATAATCACAAAGGTAATTCAAG
>OX940974.1:74278739-74327666 GCA_954871275.1 Leptopterna dolabrata | reverse complement strand
CTCGATGTCTGAAACGGAAAATGGTAGTGGACATTTTCATTTTGGAGGACATGAACTTTTTTTACTCAATCACGAATCCAAGACTTCCCTGCCTTCGGTAGTGAGGAAGCAAAAAAAACGTCGTGGGATTTCCAGGCCTCGGACCAGCGACCTAACGCAATGTCATGTAATACACGTCCTCAGCTGCTTTCGGCGTTTTTGCGGTAGGTAGAACACCCTCGGCAGTTTTGGGCGGAGTGGGCTCTGGTGGTGCTCTCCTCGGCAAAGGTGTCGTAGGAGTGGTGTAGGTGAGGGGGGGGGGGTGGCATGAGTGGGGTAGATGGAGAGCTGTGCCGGTGACGGGGAGGGAGCCGAGTTTACAAGGGACTGGGCGCGGACGTTCTGCAGCCCGGTTTACCCCCCTAAAAACATGGTCCATGTTAAAAATTTTATAACACCCCCTCAAAATTTTTATTTTCCGTTTCAAGGTGCGGAGATTCCAAAAATGCAATGTCCGTCCGCCGTATCAAGCATACCGGCTTCATTTTCGGTCTAAAAAAAATCGTTCTTTCGCACACATGCTCCATTTGGGCCCTAATTGTGTCCCGAAACTTTGCAGCCCGATCGGAATATACCCTGAGGTGTTATGAGTGAAAATGTGTATAAAAATAGGTACTTCTTGTGTTTTAGTAACATGAGCTTTTGAGGTATCTTTTTCCATGTTTTTGGGGACGAGAGGACCGAATATGAAGTCGATTTTGACCAATGAGTGGAAAATTGAGGTTCTACCAAAGGTTCAGCTGCCAAACTTGATTTTTTATGAGGCTAAAACCTGGAAATCGTCTGAAATCACCATCAATTCGTATAACAACACTTTCTCATGAAAGAAACAATAAATGAACAACCAACATTTCTGTAGGTATGTCCAATAGAATGATAAACCCATGTGACAAGGACTTTGCAGCGTTTTTTCATGTTTTTTACGTTTGCGGCGCTGTGACTTTGGCGTATTGTACTTTCCTGCAGCGCTTTTTTAAAACAAGGTTAAAACATCTAATGTTGTTTTAAATCAATAAACAAATCAGAAAGAAAAATTAGTTTTTAATTTTAATTAAATAGTTCGTTCAGTTGAATTTTCAATTGAACTTGATCAAAAAGATGGATCAAAAACAACCATGAAACTGTCTATATTTAAGTCTACAACTATATATGCAGAATGATGTGATATCAAAAAGTAGAATATTGACAACTTTAGAAACTAGTGATCAAACCATAGAAACTGTTGAAGAAACAAACTGCCCTCTCCTACGTAATGGACACTATTATTGTTGGTTCCTTTGATACATTTCAAGAATCACCTGTAGTGTAATTTTCGCTGAGTTAATTACTTAGTTAATACAAAATATTCGTTCATATTAAACAATCTTCTCATTCAATATTCTTCATCAAAATTCTATAGAACCCCGATTTTTGAAACGGTAAGAACGCTTCCGTCAATTTTAACAAAAAAGAAACAAGACTGCTGGATTGGAATCTAAAATATGAATGCATCAGTCCAGAGCGCGAGTCATTTCAATACTAGCAATGAAGTGTGAAGATTGTATGTAGAAAAATAATGCTTTTGATTAAGTTCTGAGTAGGTGGCAGGGATTTGCCACAACCGGCTTCCGGCAAGTCGCTTCCAATTCCAGGGCTAGCCATGATGACGGAGATGAGAGGTCCGCTGGCTTCGGAGCAACCAGTATCTCACTCAGAATCGACTGAATTTATTGACCACCCTTTCGTTAGTTGGCGATACTGTTCCTCTTCGAAAAAGGCTTTCTGGAGACCGAAAATTACACTTTGAAACCCAACAGGAGGATAGGAGCAGAAATTCGTTCGCATGTGTAACAGCGACGAGGAACATGGTTGATTCACGGAAGCATTGTTAGGTAGCAGCACCTTCCAATCAATCTTCGCACGTCCACAAAGAACGATCTTAATTATTGACGAATGCCGTCTAACTCTCAAATTTCATTTTAGGAATGAAATGGTGGGAAATTCAATGACATGCCAAATTAGAAAAACAAATAAAAATTATCCAAACCAAGGAATATATATGTAATCAAATCAGGAAGAGGCGCTGCCATTTTGATTCAGGCAGTGGCGACGGTTTTGACTCTGGCGGTTGTAGGGGAGGTCAATACCTCCCCTACGCCGTTTCCCCATGCCAGCAGAGGGGTAAACTAGGAGGAGAAGGGAGGAGTGTAACACCTCGCAGCGACCGCCATGATGACACTTCCCCTGAGACCTGAACCGAGACAGACCCGTGATAGTTGAAGGTAGAGTTGTATTGTGAAGCCTTCAGCAGCCATTTTTGAACACATAGTGGAGAGTGACCCCAGTAGTAGACAGATGATTTGGTCTTATTCTTTTTGATTGATACATATTGGAAACGACTTGTAGTGACAGCCAGAGGAGGGAGTAGATACAGTTTGGGAATTTGTCAGAGAGAATGTCCGCCAGGAAGCACAGGGGTTCATAGTAAGCCTAGAATCCATTTCTGCCGTGAAGCCTTCCCTGTTTAGAGGAGACCGCTTCGCCTTGGGTGGACGTCCCAGCAGAAGAACAGAAGGAACCGGAGAAGGACAGAGCTGAAGAGGCTGCCCGAACCAGGAGCTTCCACATTTTCCAGGAGAGGTAGGACGGGCACACTTCACCTTGATTTATCCTTTCTGCGACATTTGTCACGTAGTACTGCCCTTCAGCCGTCCAGTATTCACAGTGTCTCGACGGAGGTGATAGTGGATTGCTTCGTTCTGTTGCAATACCTCCAACATAGTCATTATCTACGCCCCGAGCCATGGCCCCCAAAAGTGGACCCTTACCACGTGCATGAACCCAGCATTGACCCCGAATCTGAACCCATCTGGATCAATGAACCCCGACTCTAGTGCCTCCATTTTTATAACACGTTTCCTGACACATCTTTGTTTATATTAACTTAAACTATATCTAATTTGTCCTGTTGCTTTCGTTGTCGTACAGTCCCGAATTAACACGCTAAATACCTTCACTATTATTGTAACTAGTATTCACCGAATCTCGTGGCCCCCTATCTTTGTATTCTGCAGTATTCGTTCTAATATATTTTCATACTTCAGTACATCGCTTTATCACACACCTTTCTCCAGGTAGTGTATTAGTTACTTTTCAGCCAGCAGACCCAGTGATTTTCCTAGGGTCAGTACAGTGTCTCCTAAACCTGATTCAGTACTGTGCAAACCTGACTTAGGGCCGATTTTCTAGCTAAGAATTCGGGTAAATAAATGTATGCGTTGGATTCCACACAAACCATTTCACCCACTAGCTTCGCCATCCACCTGAACGAAACAACAACTACCTTTTTGGTGTCGGAAGTATGATCTTCTGGCACATTACATTTGGTCAAATCGGAATTTGACACATTACGTATGTATTCCAACATTTGAACCATTCCAACAAATTTTCGTAAGGAGAGTTATCTAAGGAGGTGTTTTCTGATTTATACGTACCTATATACAAGATTGAAAATCAAACGTTTTCTCACTACACGCTTTTTAAGCAAAAATCCTATAAATCCTATATTCTAATTTTTTGAGATGTTTTATTCTGTTAGAGTCATTTCATTCCTTAAAGTCCAGGTCACTCCTTGAATGTTCATTTGTATGTTTACTCAAACATACAAGTGTTTGAGTAAAGTTTCGTCAATTTTCTCAAACTTAAGTAAGCACCTATTTTTGCTGTTGTCTTTTTGGTTCAATTCATTGATGGTTTGATTTTTGGATTCTGGATGAACATAGAAAATCGGAACCATTTGAAAAATAATGTTGGATTTGGAATTTTCTATCAAATCTTCATTTCGAATCCAGGTTATATGCAAAAATTTGTGGGGGGGGATATTCAGAGATTGTAACGAAATGCTCTTCGGTGAAGTTGTAGGGGGGAACATTATCTGGGGTCCCCTGTGTAATTGGTAGGTACCCAAAGATCAGAGATATGGAAAATAATAAACTTGAAACTAAATCCCTTAAATAATGTTGGTTCACAAAATTACAAAGTGATCTCTTTGGGACTACTTGTTCTATCACCTCAAAAGGTTTAATTCTTCCAATTCCTCACATATGACTGAAATGTTACAGACTAATGAGGAGGGTTGCGGCTAACATTCGGCATGTATCCTGATTTCGATGTAGACAGATACCTCTGAATATAGCATTCAGTCTGTTTACCTTCACCCTCATTCGCGCAGCTACCATTTTCAGGTCGCTGTTCGGTTCCCATTTTATCGTTAGCATGTAAGTGACTTTACTTGGAATATATCCAAGGCTTTCATATCGAAATTTAAGGGAGTAATTTTCTTTGTTCTGTTCACTTCGTTTTCTCCAGGATGGAAATTGAATAATCGAATTACCGACTCCTCCCCATCCAGTTCATAAGCTTCTGTCGAGGATACCTTGAAAACTCCCGTGAAAGTCTTCTCCTCTCACTTTCCTTTTTTCTCGCCCCTTCTGCCCATTCTCCGGGTCCCCCTTTAATTTAATATGCCTTAGCTCCCTTAAACAAATTTAACATTCCTAATTTCAACGTAGATCCAAATTTTGTATGAATGCAGAACTTCCATGTGACTTACTTAGTTACCCACCTATTCAAATGGCATTCAAGAGTCTTCGCCAGCGTATGAGAAAATGACGAGTACCCGTGACTTCTGTTTATATTCTTAAATGAATGTAGTTTCCATTCTGAGAATTATGAGACCAACCGCACTCTCCTACGATGAATAGTTCTTTTTCTAGGATTTTTCAAAGATTCCAGCACTACCTACCTCACAGTTGTCAAGAGGGTTCCGTCCAGGCGGTAGGGGTGCAATGACGTCACTCGTTGCCGAAATTTTTAAAGCTCATAGAAAAAGAACTACTCACCGTAGGAGAGTGCGGTTGGTCTCAAAATTCATAGAATGGAACATAACTTTCATTTGAAAACGGGAAAGTAATATAAACAGAAGTAATGGGTACTCCTCATCGCGTACCTACTTGGAATCACGGGAATTATTTAGTAACTTTTACTGTCAAATAATGTAGTAATGTTTACTATCAATTCGTAGATTGTCCAATGCTACCAACAGACTCCTCCTACTCTTGTGAACACTCGTCGTGTTGAACCTCAAACGAATTTGATGTCATGGATCGACGGTATGGCACCTTGAAGATTTTATTGGAAGGTACACATTCTGAAATGTCAAGTACATAGGTATTCCACCACGTTCCTGAAGAATCTGACGACTTGGAAGGGATGATCCGTAAACAGTTTGAAATCCCTTATTGTTTCAACATACATGAGCATGCGCTGGACCAAAAATAGTAATGGGGTATCCAAAACGAATTGGTGTGCATATAGAATCTTCAAAGAGTTATGTTGTTTCGCGCCATTCTACTCGGTTTGGAAATACCCCGAGGATGTCAAATACCTTTTATATTAGGTACCTAGCTGCTTCGGCGTTCTAAACTTAAGAAAAGCCCTTTAACAAGTATTTTTGTGCAAGGCGGTCTAATACATCACCGTTCGGCCTCAACATGCTTATTTTCCTTCATCGTTCTAGGACTTACTTAACCCGACGTGGCGTGGAAGACACTTAACAGCCTCATTCCCTTCCTCATTCTTCATTAATTTATAATAAAGCTCAAAGGAGGCTGGGCAGTGGGGAGGGGGCTGGTCAAGGAGGGAGAGGGAGTGGTATGTGGTGAAGAGGTCGTCACCAACCTCGACCTTTTGAAGTTCCGACTTATACGTTTGCTTGTTTAAAAAGGCTATGGGAGCTTGAGAAGTTAATTATTTCGCATTTGCTTCGCCGTATATTCTTTTGGTTTATTATTCTGTGAATAATAAACCTATGTATTCTCTCAGCAAACAATTTTAAACATCCCTTCAAAAATTTTTCTTTTACGTTTCAAGGTGCGTAGATTCAGAAAATGCAATGCCCGTCTGCCGTACGCCGTATCATGCATACTGGCTTCATTTTCGGTGTAAAAATTTGTTCTTTCGCACACATGCTCCATTTGGGCCCTAGTTGTGTCCCGAAACGTTGCAGCCCGATCGGAATATACCCAAGGGGAATATTTCCATGTTTTTTGGGACGAGAAGCCGGAATATGAAGTCGATTTTGACAAAGAGTGGAAAATTGAGGTTCAAACGAAGTTTCAGCCTTAAATTTACTTTGAAGTTTGGTCTAAACTCGTCGTTCTTCCGCACAGTTTGGGTCCCCATTTGGCAACACATTTGAGTCCTAGTTGTGCTGCAAAGTTCGGCAGCCTGATCAGCATACAGGTAGGGGTGTTATGGGAGAAAAATGGGTGTAAGAAAGGGGTTTTCGAGGGATTTTTGAGGTTTTAGTGAACATGAGCTTGTGAGGTATCGTTTTCCAGGTTTTTTAGAGCGAGAAGACAGAATATTAAGTTGATTTTGACCGAAGAGTGAAGAATTGAGGTTGTAACTTAAGCTCCCGAAATTCATTTTTTATGAGTCAAAACCCTGGGAAATCGTCAGAAATCACCATAAATTTGTAATAATAACACTGCCGAACCGAGGTCGTGTCTTTGGGAGGCCAAAATTGGTGGAAACCATAAAAAATAACTGTTTCAATTATTGCACATGAAAGAAACAATAAATGAACAGCCAACATTTCTGTATGTACAGTAGAATAATACAATTTTTTCCCTCTTTTAGCGAATTTTCAAAGAAAATGAAGCTATTGCAATGGCTTCGAAATTTAAATAATATAAATTTTTGGAAATTTTCTTCATAGAAATCCGTTTCAGACCATTCTAAAACGATTCCTGAAATTTAACACTTTTTTATATGTATATATATATTTATATATATATGTGTCACTCCAGACGATAACTCTCGATAGAATTGAGATAAACAGCTCAAATTTGCACAAAAAATCTATCTTGGCAATCGAAAGGCTAAGTTCGAAGATGGGCGAAATTGGCCTACTCTAAGGAGGGTTTTGGCGCATTTAAAGTGCGCAAAAATTACCCAAAAATCCCCAAAATGTTATTTTCCAACAAGTGACCCCTCATTTTAAAGGTTTTTGCACGCTGAACACGATGGTGGAATCGGATTTTAGATATCTTGATCCGTTCTTAAATTAGAGCATTTAAAGTGCGCAAAAATTACCCAAAACTAGGATAATCTTTAAACTCTTACCCCCACCCCCTTAGAGTGGTCAGATTGAAAAATGTGAGAAGTATTAATTGAAGACGAGAACTCCTTTACCTACTGCACTCTCTTGAGTAGGTAAGTCAAAAGTCCTAGCTACCCTATCCTACCTAATATGAACCCACAGCGATCAAATAAATAAGCACTTAGTACAATTACGTAATAAACAAACGGTAGAATCAGGATGGACAAAACGTACAAATTAAAATAAATACGAAGAGAATATACATAGAAAACCAAATTTTAGACCGAAGTTTTCCTTTATTCAAAACCATAGCCATTAATTCGAATATTTCTTTGAAAATTCGCTCATTAAGTCATGCTGCATGACTGGTTTTTTATTATTATAAAGTCAACTTTTAGTATAATATAATACTCTTTGTTGGGATCATACTAGCTCGCAACTGTGCTACAAAGTAGTGCTTGAAGCTTGAATTAAGGGTGCTGTCCATTGACAGTCCTTCAAACTTGGCTGTATGTTACGTGAATGTTATAATATTAGTAGCTATGTAACAATAATAACGGTAACTATATAATAATGGTTATATTAATAGTGTTTGGGTTTTAAGGTCCGTCGTCGCTTGTGTCGGGGAGAAGGTCGGTGGTTCTTTTTCTTTTCAATCTTCTGAAGTGTTGGGGGCGGCGTTTTCATGGCATATTTAGCAATAGGGGTTGGGTGACTCCATCTGGGCCTGGGAATTTGATTTTTTTTTTCGTTGGAGATCTTGAAATTGCGTTCCTAACTTGAGCTGGGGTGAAAAACTCATTGGATGGGGTGATTACCAGTGGTTGGGAGATCGTCTCAATCACTTGTTTGTGGAATTCGAGAAGGTCCGACTCATTGGGTGTGAATTGACCTACTTTTCTTCGGGGGTAGAGTGCCATCTGCGATTTGCTTTGAGAGGTGGAATTGTTTGGGGCTGTTCAAGTAGGTTCTTGCGGTTCCTAAACAGAGATCCGCCTTTTATGTCCAGCTGGCTTATGTCGTTTTTCCTTTCTTCGCGTTTCAGATCTTGGAGGGCTCCTTTCAGATCTGATGTCGCTCTGTCGTATGCAGTTTTATGGAGTGGATTCTTTGTTAGTTTCCATAGAGTTCTAGCTTGTTGCTTTCTTTGTCTCCCTCTTGGGTTGTTAGTGGCCGAGCCCCACCTGGGGGGTTTGGCGTTGTAATCGCCACCCTTGAGAAATTTGTGTCCCGTTTCATGAGCGATTTCATATATAGAACTCATTGAAAGGTGAAGATTGTTCCTCTCGGGTGCCGAGTAAAAGGCTCCAGTTGTGTACTGAGCGCCATCGAGAGAGATTTCCAATACGTGCAACTTGGGCTTCAGGCTCGCAAATAGGGAGAAATTCGGTGTGTTGTATGTGTGTTTTTATTAATATGGCTGCTCCGCCTTGCTTACAAGCTTCAGTTGAGTAGGGGTGATCTGTTCTGTATAATTTATATCCTGCTACGAATAAGTTTTGATTGGGGTATAACTTGGTCTCGGTGAGGAGCACGATATTAGAGTCATTCTGTTTGAGGAATAATTCCAGTTCATGAAATTTGGTGGGTAAGCCCCGACAGCTGTGACAATTATGAGATCGTTGCGTGCTGAGTTGGTCATGTTAATAGTTCGGGCATTATTTGGGTTAGCATCGAAATTAAAGGTTCAATGAGGCCAATGAGTTGATATAATTTTTCATACAACGATAATAATTGGTTACGTTGGTATTTCATTTGTGTCGTGGGGGGAATGGTTATGATTGTGATTTCCTACTACTTGTGAGCAGGTACGAGAGGTGGATTGCTGATTTGGTTGATGATGAGGATGATCGAGAGCCGGTGACGAGTTGTTGGGGCGTTGAGGGTTCAATCGTGAAATCTCGGAATGAGAATTGTGACTGACTTGTTGAAATTTGCAGTGCGGCGTACTGCGTATTTTGTGGATATCAAGAAGAACAGGGCAACCTTATTAGTTCGCCGTATGATTTCCTTTACAGTTCGTGGAGATCGGTAGTGTTTTTTCCTCCGGTTTTTGGGCATGCATCCGTGCTGTGCTGTCCGTCACATTTTACGCATTGGGGAGCACGAAAACAGTAGTTTTTCGAGTGGCCATATTTTTGGCACTTAGTACATTGTATTATGGATCGTTTTGGTTTTGGTGGCGCAATACGTATTATGACGTGGTAAAGGTTAGTAAGAGAGTAGATCTCATTATTTTTGAGGTTGGGTTCTAGGTCTTAGAAGAAAATGGGCATTGGATTTTTCGTAACCGGATGTAAAAGTGGCACCATTCGAATTGACTCGTAACCATGCTTAGTTTTCAATTCTTCCATTACTAGGCTGGGTTCGGTAGTATGATGTAAACCTCATATAACAACCCGGAATGGGCCGTCATTTTTTATTTGGTAAGTGTGGAATTCGGCCTTATTAGTCTCGAGGTATTTTATCGCTGCACGATAACCGTCAATTATTGTCTCCATGTTTAGTTTGACAGTATTACCAGTAGTTCGATGATTGAAGTCACCGGAATTTAGAGATTTCACTTCCTGTATTAAATTGTTGATATTTGCGATATTGTATATGTATATTGGTGGGCATTTATCTATATTTGCAGTTGCTGGAATTTCGTCTTCCATTTTATCTTCATTACTGTTGAGATTTGATAAAGTCTGGAACCGATTTTGCTTAAAGAACGTATTTTTGTTATGAATTGAACGTATACGTTAGAATGAATCTTGAAACATGAACCTTCTCCGTCAGGCACTTCTTCAAGTGTCTGATGAAATGAAGAATCATAAAGAACTAGGTACATTCCCATTTAATTTGCATTCGCAAATATCGTCAACAAACTCTTCTCTTCTAGTTTTGACCAAATTTTCATAAATTTGAGTCTGGTGTGTTCTGGGCAAACGTACACATAATGTATGGGAAATTTCATTTCGTCTGTTATTCTGTTCATTACCAAAAGTGGGAAAACCTTGTTTTCATGCAGGACCCAGAAAAAGTCGTTGTCCACCCATCAAATAAACTTTTAACTTGTATTTTGTTATTCATACATAAAGGAATAAAACATGGTTCGGTGTCGGCCTTTCTGTACCTGATTCCTAGTAACCTCCATAAAGAGCAGGTCATATGCAGTTCCTAATAATAATTATAGTGCATCTTGTCACACGCACTGCACATCACTATATATCATCACAAGACCACGCTGAACGAGCTGAAATTTTGAGGCATTTAATCGGAATAATATTAAATCCTCCTTGCTCCACTTCTCTTTATCCACAGTTGATGATATTCTGAGGAAGCAGGTTGGATCCATTTTGGTCCCTTATGATTTTCAATGTCTTACGAATAATAGTAGGGTCTGCGCATACGCAAACAAATTTCTCTAACGTCCTTATCCCACACTGCTATTCAACCGATTTATCCGACATTTTCAGGCATCGTAGAGGTTGAGTTGAGGACCCAGACGAATTCCATAGTATTGGCGCATAATAATAGCTTCCGCGCGTGCGCTAACATAAAATTCTCTTCAACTACTTTATCGCCGGTTATTTTCAACCAAGGCCCATACTTTTTTTTTTTCAGATAGAGCACTCCTAAATGCATTTGCGCATTTAACGCATTTTAAACGCTCTTAAATGCATTTGCATGAGGTAACGGTAGATCTTCTTATGAGGAAACTCTTATCTTTTATTTGGAAATTTACCCCTTAGTGAATACCTCGCAGAGTTCACCCGAGTTTGATGGATGTCTAGTTGAAGTGTGGTTCCCTTACGGCTACGTCGTAACTGCACATCTATTTTCATACGCTTTTCTTCTTCGGAAATTCCTATAAATTTAACGTTGAATGATGGATTTCGTATAAGTAATAGTTTTTCAATTTATATAGTAGGTTATTTATTTTTAAAAATAGCAAGGTTCGAACAACACGATAGCCATGCTTTCTATTCTAGTTGGTTGCTGTGATTGGTCCCTCCTTAACAGCTCGAGATTTGATCGTTTTTCGCTATTGAGCAACTTTCTATTATTTCTGATCCAGTTTACCTTTTTTTGGTTCCTGGATTTTTCCGCCCCCTCTCCTCTCGCGAAAATGTAGAGTTGCTGGGATATATGTTGCCACTTTTATCGTTAGGTAGTTAACAAACTTATCAATCCCTAATAACCCTCTTAATTCGATTCGTACTTTAATTAGGGTCTGGTATAGTTTATACATTCGCGGTTGTGTTCCAAGTTGATAGTGACTCGAAGCTCGACGACACGGGCAAAACCTTATGTCGAGTAGCATGCGAGAGGAACGAGGAGGCTCCACTTTCCCTATGTTGCCCTTACCTACTCTTGTATATGTAAAAATTCTAAATTAATATATTCTATTATTTTCTATTTTTGCTGGCTGACCCTTGGTCATTGAATACGCTGCGATTTAAGATTCTTCATTTGCACGCACCGTGTCTTAATCAGGTTCGGAACGGTTCCTATTCTCACACTTTTTTAGAGACACCCCTTAGAAGTTTGGCGGAATTTTCAAAGGGTCAGGGGTGACCCTATTGTTTTCTGTTTCGGTTGGAAAGAGTCAGCACTCAATATAGCGAACAAATAACCAACTACAAATCCGTTTCAGACAATTGTAAAACTGAATCCGTCGAAAAAAAAACTCATAGGTGTGTGTGTGTGTTTGCGTGCGCGTGTGCGCGCGTGCGCGCGCGCGTGTGTGTGTGTGTGAAGGGGATGGGGAATAAATGCACTTCCTTGGGGTCTATGTGAGTTCGTGGCTAATCGTAGTATTGTGTTCAGCACTTGTTCAAACTATCGAAATTCTTTGTATAGGCACGGCCACGACAATCCTATTTATCAATATATATTTTATAATAGACAATATAGTATTTTACGCACTATATTTATGTGCTTAAAATACTCCTCCTACATTTTCTCAAGTGAGCCAACTCCGTAAAATTTTAAAGCAGTGAAAGGCTTTCCTAATTCTGTTAACTAAATACATGCCTTTCACGTTGTATTTTCCATTTTAGGTGCTGATCCAATTGCAGTCCAAGATATTTTATGTATCCAGTCTTTCTAAATTGGTGCAGTTGCTGGTAGTTTGCGCCGTATCACAGCTTTCTCTGTGTACTGGCAAACTTCATTCTGTTTGTAGTACTATTTTTTTGGCCGAGAAAGTCATGTGTACGTTTAGTTTTTGATAAAATTTATGGTGGGGCTATTTTTGCTTAACCATTGGTAAGGCATTGATAAGCCAACTTGTAGTGTAGAACTACCTCGAATAGGTAAATCCTACGGAAAACGATGCTCAACATTTTTACCTTTGAATGCCTGAGGAGACACCAACGATTAAGAGTAATCTATACCAATGAGTAAACTCTTAAAATCAGTATAGTTCAAAATAGAGAGGGATGGTGAATGAAATCTCAAACCTAAACCTGACTTGTAATCCGAGTGATTATAAATGGGGTTTATATATGGGTTTATATATCTGTGTTGGGCTATATGCCTATGTTGGGATATATACCTATGTACCTTGGGCGCTACGTGATTTATTTACATCTAGCTGGATCACTCGTCCATTGCCGGGGATAAATTGAATCGTTAACATCCTAAAATCTTTTTGATGGTTGGTGGAATGCCGGAGGGGGGGGGGACTATGCAATCATGTACGTACATACTTTCGTAATAAACACAAGGTTTTATTCAAATAGGAACATCTTGGAAGGCATAGATTGATAGACGTGGAAGCAAAATTATGGAGCAGAAAGAATCCTCAACATCCTGTACTCCAAGAAACCCCAGAGACCCCATTGAAACTTTTGCATTTCAACCATCCGACTAGGAAGCGTTATATGTAGGTGCAGTAGCAGTGACAACTCAGTTCCAACGTATTGTCTCTCACGTGGCGCTTATGAGAATAGAGAAACAAAAACCCTTTTGAATTCCCCTGTTTGGAATCCAACCGAGGACGGAAACGCATCTCCACAGCTTTCCAATCTCTCCCTTGTTTCTTCCCTAACCAGCCGAGTTTTTGCGGCTTTCCATGCACCGCCTCAAGGGGATCTTTTGTGCTTTGGGCTCCCAAAGGCCTCCATGACAGTTCCACACATTTGATGCCGGCCAAGCTTTCACGTTGACGGTTCTAAAAGCTTGTTCCTCACTTACCTTCCTCGGTAAAGGCATTTGTGAGGAACGCGTTGGAGGTTCTGTATACACTTTCGCTTCATTATTCGAATTGAAAAGGGATTTCTGTATGTGTATAATACAAATCTCTGTGGTGGTTAAATTTTTATTTTTCATTCATTTATCCATTTCTTTACTGCTTTATGAACAGTATTGCGCTTATGCGAGGGATGGTTTTTGGTTAAGCCTGACATTTGGTTTATTACTCTGTGAATAATACATCTATGTATTCGCTCGGCAAAAAAAGTCAAATCCCCCCCGACATTTTTTCTTTTACGTTTCAAGTTGTGTCCCGAAACTTTGCAGCCCGATCGGATTATACCCAAGGGTGTTATGGGTCAAAAATGGGTGTAAAAATAGTTTTTTTTGTGTTTTAGTAACGTGAGCTTGTGAGGTATCGTTTTCCATGTTTTATAGAGCGAAGAGACCGAGTATGAAGTCGGTTTTGACTAACGAGCGAAGAATTGAGGTTCTAACAAAGTTTCAGACTTACATTTACCATATGTTTTGGTTAAAATCGTCATTCTTTCGCACACAGGCTCCATTTAGGTACTAGCTGTACTCCGAAGCTCTGCTATCCGACCGGAATACACCCAGGGGTGTTATGGTGAAACGTTTGTGCAAAGTTAGGTATTTTTAAAGTCTTCGTAAACTTCGGCTTGTGAGGTACTGTGAGGTGTTTTTTGGTACTGTGATTTTTTTTTTTTTTTTTTTGGAGCGAGGAGACCAAATAGTTTCAGGTCCCAAAATCCATTTTTTATGAGTCAGAAACCTTGGAAATTGTCTAAAATCACCATAGATTTGTATAATAACACTAGAAGTAATATTAACAGGTGAATCAAGACAATTAAATGGCACTATCAATGATCAAAGAAATTTGTGAAAAATAGGAGCGTAATTCGAGTTTTCGGGGGCCAGAATTGATAGAAACCATAAAAAAAACTATTTCAGTTATTGCACATGAAGGAAACAGTAAATGAACAGCCTACGTTTCTGTAGGTATGTCCAATAGAATATTGAACTCACGTGACAAGGACTTTGCAGCGTTTTTTGATCCGACATTGGTTGGGTCAGGACATTTTTGGAACTTTTTTTTCGTGATTTATTTATTGCAACTGCATATTAAACATACATTTCATCTAGCAATATTTCATTTCAAAATAATAAATCTCACTCCAAGGTAGGTTTTCAGCAAAACCTAGCCCGTGTTTGCAGGGCGATCAGTATAGTCACTGGGTTTCACTTGCACTATAGAACTATTTGAGCTGCACAATCAAGTCCAGTGGTTTGTTACGCTTGAGGCGCCGGAGTTCCCCTTCGTTGTTCAGAACGTTGAGCATCTCCAGGTTGTGGAGGCGATGTTCGTGCTTCTGTGCGTGCTTGGCAGTTGTTTCGTTGACTGACTCTACCCTCAGATCTCGGTGTATATCAATTTTATAAATTTTATAAAAATTTATTTTGAATTTTTATATTGGACTTCTTGGCACAGCCCCAGAGTTGAATCTCGTAGGTCCAGTTAGGGCGAAGAATGTGCTTGTATATAAGCAGTTCGTGTAACGTGAAAATACGGAATTCCTTCCCGTCAGTCAATACCCGCTTCTAAACTTGATCCTCAATTCCTGCTTCTCTTCGTAGAGTCGAGAGTCATCCCCAGGTATTTGACGGTGTCCGCGTACGGCATTGTATTCGAGTTGATCTCTACATCTAAGGCTAAGATTCTTTGGTTTATAATGTTGATGTGTAATGATTTTGATTCATTGAACTTCATTCTCCGCATCTTAGTCCACTTACCAATATCGTTAATAGACTTCCGTAGTTTGCGAGTTGCGGTTTCTATATCATGTCCAACAGAGAGGATTGCCGTGTAATCTAAAAAAGTAGCAGCAAGTTCGTGTCTTCTTGTTGTGGTTGGTCCCATGTTTAAATAGGTAAAGTAGGGGACCTAGAACACTTTCCTGCGGGACCCCTGCTTTTATAGGCTTCAAGCTGGAATAATTGTCTTGTGATATGCTGTATTAGGGTACTTGATTTCATCCTTTAGGTCTTTCAGTGTTACAGGTGGAATTTCAAGTTCGTCATTTTTTTCGATCCTAGTTATATTAATTTCTTCTTTAGTCTGATTTAGTAATGGTTGGAAGGTTCGCTAAAATGATCAGCATCCGTGGGCCAGTATGTAGGCCTCCCGGTTGCTAGGAAATCGCACTTAAATGCAGTTGCTGCTTTATACAGTTGTTTGCTTTTCGTTATGGAGCTGTTTCCCAGAAATCTAAAAAGACCTCTGTAGTCATCTTTCTTCAAATTATGCGTTTGGGGATAGTACAGTGCAGCTATTCTGAAGCATTTGTTCTTGAGTTGCACATTAACTGAAGTTACCAGCATTTTGTCCTCTTCGGTTTTTGGTTCTTTGTGGTGTACGATGTTCTCTTTAAACAGGATAGCCGAACCTCCTCTAGCTTTTTTGCTTGGGTGTATTATATGGTAGCACGCAACCCCACGTAGTATTTTAATGAATGAAGATCTAATAAAATGTGTTTCAGAAACGAGTAGGATATCTGTCTTGTTAGAATGGAGGAATAGTTCAACTTCCTTGACGTGATTTGATAACCTGTTTGTATTCCATATTGCGATTCTTAATTCGTTTCCACCATATTAATCCATAGTTAGTGAGGCCTTTTCTAGCTTGGCTATTCTTTCGAATAACAGCTTGTTGGTATGATTTTGTTCGTTTAATATCTCCTAGTATCTGTTTAAACATTTTTCTGCGCTCGAAAACTCATTTCTTGGTTTGTTATTTGCAAGTATTGAGGGGTATGAAACCTTTGCCCCAGTTGGTCTTGCCGTGGTTGAAGTAAGCGATTTACGTCGAGCGAAGCTCCTCTCAGCAGAAACATCTCGTTTGCTTTGACCTTTCACTTGGGGCTTAGAGGATTTGTTTCTCATTCTTTGTAGCTCTTCAGGTACTTCGCCTCCTCGATAGGTTTTTATGGTGATTCCCCTTGCAATAGACCACGGCCGGCTTCAGAGAAGGCCGCGGCAGTAGAGAACTGGCAACGTCGCACTTCAGGCCGACCACGACACTCACCCACCAAATAGCCTAGGTTTGCTTATTTCCGGGTTTCGATAGTGTTTACCTATAGGTCTTCTCGCGAAAATTATTTTCAACAGTAATACTGTTAACAAAAGTTATTGTTTTTAATGATAAGAGAATGCAGGAAAATTGTGTCGTGCTAGAGTGCAAAAGTAATTAGGAATGTACAAAAGAATATGTGACTTCGTTTCGTTTTCCCAAGGATGAAGAGAAGAAGTGGATTCGTACGATTCCCCGTACTAATTGGGAACCAAAACCATCAAGGCCAGTGGTTTGTATTATAACATTTTTCCGAAAATGATTTAGGTACCTACAGTAGATAAGTAGGTACTTTCAACAGGGAGAATAGGAAGAATGGACCCTTGTAACCTAAAGATACGTACCTACAGTGCTTCCATCATTCAGCTACAGTGATGGTATGGCAATAGAATATTCTATGACATTCTTCATTGAATATTATGAACATTTTAATCTCTCATGAGTTCGAGGATAAGTTGTTGAATGCTCCTAACCAAAAAGACATCGTAGCATTTGTCTCAGAGAGATCGCATTCCAAATTAGAAGACAGCAATACGTGTGGTCAATGTGATTACAAACCGTTATTCCAAGAATGTTCGTGATCAAAAATCGAAGAATGCTGCAAAATCCTTGTCACGTGGGTTGATTAGGTATTCTATTGGACATCAAAAAAGCTGGCTATTCATTTACTGTTTATTTCATGTGTAATAATATTGATATAGCTATTTTTGGCATTTTTCACAAATTTTGGCCCCAAAAACTCGAATTACGCTCCTATTTTTGACGAATGATCTTCGATCATTGAACTTTTCATTGAATTGTCCGGATTCACTTCTGAGTTATTATACAAATTTCTAGTGATTACAGCCATTTTAACAGGTTTCTGACCCATAAATATTGAATTTTGAGAGTTAAAACTCCGTTAGAACCTGAAGACTACACTCAGTGGTCAAAATCAACTTCATATTTGGTCTCCTCACCCTTAAAACCCGGAAAACGATATATCACAAGCTCAAATTCAATAAAACATGAAAAATACCTGGTTACACCCATTCTACACCCATAACACCCCTCGATATTTTCCGATCGGACTCCTGAGTTAGGGGACACAACTAGGACCCAAATGGAGCCTGTGTGCAAAAGAACGGTTTCTGTTTTTTTTAGACCGAAAATTAAGGTAGATATCGATGACACGGCGCCGGCGGACGGACATTGCGTTTCTAGAATCTACACGCGTTGAAACGTAGAAAAAATTTTGAGGGGGTGTTCCAAAAAAATGTTCCGAACCGAATACATAGGTGTATTTGGAGAATAATTCACCAAAACGAGAGCCGCAAGTTGTAGAAGTTCCAGAAGTTGAATACTATAAGCAAACTATAATTAATTCATGTTCCATTTCCTTTTCTCCAAGTCATCTTGCTTGTTCCTTTCTGTTCTGTGTCTGAACCAAGAAGCTATTGCAGCGTTGCCAAATCTTACGCCGCGGCCTTCTCTAAAGCCGGCCATGAATAGATGCATTTGACCGTGTCTGCCTTGTTTAGGGTACATTCCGATGTTTTTTTTGGAACTTTCTGTTGCAAAACGCAACAAACGCGAAATCCTTGCAACGCGCATAACCAAGGTGAATAGAGTATAGGTACTTTTCTCACCTTGTCCTAAAACATCCGAAAGAATGATCGGAGCCGCCACAGTGGGGCAAATGTGGAAAAAATTCGGTTTTTCGAGGCTGGTAATTTTTATGATTCAATAATAGTTTATTTTAGTTAATTAGTTGTAGAATCCATAAATGATCGCCGTTTATCGTTTAAAATAAATTAAAGGCTGGATTCTGTCGTCCAAAGTTGAAATTTTGTGTGGGGGGTCTCGTCACAGTCAGAATTTTGGTTTATTATTCTGTGAATAATACACCTATGTATTCGCTCAGCAAAAAATTTTTATAACACCCCCTCAAACTTTTTTCTTTTCCGTTTCAAGGTACGTAGATTCCAAAAGTGCTATGTTCGTCCGCCGTACGCCGTATCACGTGTACAGGCTTCATTTGCGGTCTAAAAAATTCGTTCTTTCGCACAGATGCTCTCCATTTGGGCCCTAGTTGTGTCCCGAAACTTTTCAGCCCGATCGGAATATACCCAGGGGAGTTATGAGTGAAAATGTGTATAAAAATAGGTACTTTTTGTGTTTTAGTAACATGTTAGTAAAATGAGCTTTTGAGGTATCGTTTTTCATGTTTTTGGGGACGAGAAGACCGAATATGAAGTCGATTTTGACCAAAGAGTGGAAAACTGAGGTTGTATCAGATGTTCAGCTCCCAAAATTGATTTTTTATGAGTCAAAAACCTGTGAAACCGTCTGAAATCACCATCAATTTGTAGAATAACACTAGAAAAAGTATCAACAGGTGGATCAAGACAATTAAATGGTACTATCAATGATCAAAGATAATGTGAAAAAAAAGGAGCGTACCTAATTCGCGTTTTGGGGGCCAAAATTGGTGGAAACCACCAGAAATAGCTATTTCAATTATTTTATATGAAAGAAACAATAAATGAACAACCAAAGTTTCTGTAGGTAGGTATGTCCAATAGAATAATAAACCCATGTGACAAGGACTTTGCAGCGTTTTTTTCTTTTAATGATACTTAATATTTGTGGTATAGATATACGCGAAAGTAATATCAATGCAGTGGTTGGGTGGGAAAAGTAGGATAGGAAGTATTTGAGCCAAACACATGTCAAGTTTATTTTCAATTTAGTTTCGTTCATTTCGTTTCATACCTATTCGGGAGTGTTGCATTAGTTTTAAGTTGTGGAAAGAGACGTTGTAATCTCTAATCGACGGCAGTGTTTATTCATATGGATTGTCGGAGTACACAGCGGCAGTGGTCTTTTCGCCCATCGTCTGATGCCTGCTTGTTCCAATGGCCACTGCTGTTGTCTTTCCTTCTCACGATTTTTTCTGCGCTGGTACGAATTTTCGCTTACGATTTTCGTTCACCTTGCATTGGCTGTCTATCCCCCGCCACGCAGGGAATAAGGATCTTCACACCCCCTCAAACTTTTTTCTTTTCCGTTTCAAGGTACGTAGATTCCTACTTTTTGTGTTTTAGTAACATGTTAGTAACATGAGCTTTTGAGATATCGTTTTCCATGTTTTTTGGGACGAGAAGACCGAATATGAAGTCGATTTTGATCAAAGCGTGGAAAACTGAGGTTCTACCAAAGGTTCAGCTTTAAAAATTGATTTTTTATGAGTCAAAAACCTGGGAAATCGTCTGAAATCATCATAAATTTGTATAGATGGGGGCCTCCTCCCCTTGTCCACCCGGGATATCCGGTTCGAGGCCCGCCGCCGGCAACACATTTTCATCAACAGAAAGTGACACTTTCTTTTAGTAATTTTTATTCGACCAAATTAAAGAGGAGCTGCTATAGGTTATTTTAATTCGATCAAATGTTGAATTATATGGAGTATTAATTTTATCATTTTATTTTCCTTATTTCTTCCTTTTTTCTTGGAGCCTAACTTTTCTATTTTGTTTTCTACTATTCCGCTTCCACTGCGTTCTGTTTAATTATTTCATCGACAGTTCAAAATCGGGAAGTATTTGTGGTGGGGGGGGGGGGGGGGAGTCCCCCCCGGACACAATATTTAGGCGATTATTTTTTTTCTCATTAAGTTTCACGACTAGCGAAGTTGGGCTGTTATTTTTAGCGGATAATGCGTAGTATAAGGATTAATTTCCCGCGATGAACGCGTCCGGAACCTTACGGATGCGACTTCCGTAGTTGTCTGAAGTGAAAAGGATATATAAACAAACTCGTAAATTGCGATCTGCAGAACGTTTTGCGTGACTGGCAGCTTGTAAACACAAGTGTTTCACATTTATCTCTTGATACCTCGTCAATAATTGTTTCGAGGGACAAGACCTACTAGTAAAACGTTTCTTGCCTGTAACTGTGAAGCGGTTCGGTCGTGATCTCATAGTGTGTCGGTTGTATTTTCGATACGTCGTTCAATTTTTGGTTGATTTAATTTTGATCGAAATGAATCAATTGAATTGTTGTTAGATAAACATTTTCCACATATAAGTGAAAACGAACTTTACTTTGTTGTTAAAGAATATTTTTAAACAAAAATTCTCTCAGTGCAAATCAAAACTTGTTGCTGTAGACTACAAAAAATAAAGCTTTTAGATTTTTCAGGAAATCATCGCGAACGGAAACAAACGGAGATGTTTTCCATATGTTTCTAATATTGTCAGACCCCTATATAGCCCATCTAACGCCTGAGCCGAAATCCAAAATCATTTTGATCATTCATCATAATTTCATAAAAGGTTAGGTACTGAGAGCTCATAGGTTCATAAAAGGGTACTGAGACTCAAATAAATGTTTTGTTTTCTTTCCGTTCTTATCGCTTTTTTACGTTTCGTATTACCTTCAAACGTCACCATATCATCTTAAGGGCAAGGGGAGTTATAATTTTTCATCTTGGGCGAATAAAAAGATTTATTATTATTGCAATCATATTTTACAGCCTTTTTAATTCATTTTCTGGTCAATAATTTGGAAAGAAAAAACGAGCAGAACTTCATTTCTGGATATCTCACAACGATTTTCGAGATTTTTTGGATGAAACAGGATCGTATGGTCTATTTCATAGTTATATTCGTGTTCAGCGTTAAATTTCCTATAAGGGTAGAGGTTTCTAGAATTTTTCTTGGGGGGAGGATAAAATATGGACATTTATCCCCACTGTGGGCAGGTGTCCGAGCAGGCTAGAGTCCTTTGTATCCTCGTTTGGGATAAGAGTTCGCAGCGAGCCTGGTCCTCGTCTCGGGCGAGCTCTATACAGCTTTGAAAAGCTTGCATGTGCATGTGCGACCAGCGAATAGCTCTTCACCTCTGGTATTAATCATGTGAAGCCGTAAGGGACTAAAGTATTGTAATAGCGTTCGTGTAAAGTCCCCTCCGGGATATACCCATGGAGGTAAAATCCAGGGTTATAAAAGAAATGAAATGTAATGTGTTATGCCCGAAATAATTATTAAAATGAGCGGAAATTTGGATGGCGAATCCATGACGTTGTTTCAATTTTATAATGAATAATAATCTTTTTGGAGCATTGTTACAAGGAAGTTGTTCGATTAAAAATATTTGTCAGGTAAGTTGAACGAAGGAAGGGTCGTTAAAACTAGGTGATAGTCATACCGATCAATATATTCGTACAAAATTGGGCGTGGAAGGTGAACTTCATGGGGTGACGTCACGCCTGTTGTGAGATTGTGATTTCATCGAGGTATTATGCATAATTATACTGTTACGAATGTAATGAAACGTGTACGAATCTGTATATCAACCACCAGGTACCTAAGGAGTTTATGTATCTGGGTTATTGGTTTCAGGTGTTTATGTGATGGTTTGGTTTATGTGAAGTGTTTGTGTGAGTAAGGTTTGCTTGTTGGCAAAAGTTGATCCGGGGCTCCGATCGCACCGAAATTTATATGGATACATAATGAGGCCACATCCTTCGCGGCCTCTGAAAGTTTGATCTAAACTGGTTGATGGAACTCCCTCAAAAGGATTCCCATTCACGGTTTCTATTAGTGTAGCATATGTTGATGACATTCTTGACGTATGGTAATCATAGATAGAGTCGGTGAGGCGGTTGGTTCCGGTATTCAGCATTATTATCAAGGAGATTGTGAATCACGTGTTGCCCTCATCCAAAGTATATGTGGATGGAACACCAAAACAGACACTGTCCAAAATTTTTGTATCCACATAAGTAGTTGAATTACTTACTAGAACAGACTCGGTTAGCAGGCAGTCGTCAGCTGTGGTTTTCAGAAGCAGTAAGCCATGAAAATAAGGGTTTGCTGGCTGTGCAATACCTGTCCGGGGTAAATGGGTTTTAATTATAATAATGAGAAGGTAATAACCGCCGATTTGTTAGGTAGGTCCAAATCACATGCACCGTGTAAAGATACCTGTAAATGGATATGAAATCAAATTGGATAAGTAGGTACCTGTCGTGAAGAATAGGAGAAGCGTCTCGTCGACGGGAACTCCGGGTTTCTCTGGTGTTTCGCAAGATTCGATGTAACATGCGCGAACTCGCTGTGCTGCAAACTCGAAACTCGGATCGTAAAGATTTTAGCGAATTTTCGAAGAAAAGGAAGCTATTTTCTCGGTCCAAAATTTTTAAAACTCGAATTTCCGAAAGATTTTTATACCAAAATCCGTTTCAGACCATCCTGAATTCACTGCCGAAAGACACCAAAAATTATATGTATATATTTATATATTTATATATATATTTATATATATATTTATATATGTATGTGTCATTCCAGACGATAACTCTCGACAGAATTGAGATAAAAAGTTGAAATTTGCACAAAAAAATCTGTCTTGGCAATCGACAGGCTAAGTTCGTAGATGGGCAGAATCGGGTCACTCTAAGGGGGAGTTTTAGGGGGGAAAAATCACCCATAAATTCCCAAAATGAAACAGTCTGACAAGTGACACCTCATTTTAAAAGTTTTTGTACGCTGAACACGATGGTGAAATCAGAATTGCGATATCTCATTCCGTTCTCAAACTGGAGCACTTTTAAGATGAAGGAACGTGGTTATTTCTTCGAAAATTCGCTCTTATAGCCATGCTGCATGACTGTGGTTTTTAATTTTGGTATAAACGAGTATGTGGATGGGGTGACGTACTTGAAAGCATGAACCTTGTGCGGGCGGCTGACAAACAAACTAAACATTGAATAAAAGTTCCCTCTTGCGTACTTGTAATGAGCCTAGCGCCATCATATGTGGAATGAACCCCAAAATGCAAGAACACTTGGTAGGCGTCAGGTACATAGCCGTCAGTTGGAGCCTCGAGCAGCAATAGGTCGCGCATGTTATTGAAAGAATTTTTTGCTATAGGACCTTATGGCAAGTTAAGGCGTTTGCGTAAATGTTTTAGAGGGTCACGTAGGAAATAATGCTGTAAGTATTGTGCGTGAGAAATTAATTTTGTATTCAATAAGAGGTTAGACTCCTCTTATATTTAAAACTCAAAACTTTATTCCTCTTCAAAATCCTTAGATAGTTCGTTATTGTTGAAACTGATCACATGTAATATTAGTGTGGAACAGGAGGCGGTGGGGCTCATATTATAGTATGCGTTAATCCTAGTTACCGGCTTTATAGCCATCAGCCATTAATCTTCCTAGACTGCATCCAATGCATAATAATAATGCACATGTATCATGCTTAGTCAGTTGTGTTGGTGACGTGCTGTCATTACCGTCAGGCATTACGAGGGGAAATGGTGATGGGAAATAGTAGCTGCACTTATGGTATACTCCAGAAGTTACGTGTGGAATGTGGATCGATTAGCTTCTTCTTCTTCCCTAACTAATTACCTTTTTATTCTCTTAAAAAAAAGATAATTATGCTTATTGTTTAACAGGGTATATTACGAATGTGCAAGTATGTCCATAATTATTTCCATGCGTTAGAGAGACTCTTCCCGAGACTCGAACGTCATTTATCTGTTCCGCGAAAAACAAATATTCAAATTGACCTTTTCACTTGAAATGTTGATTGGATTTCCTGCAGTTTTGGTGTTACGATGGTGCCAGGGAATGGCGCCGTTAATTGCGCCACAGAGATACAAAAACGAAAACAAAAAAATTTGATATACTTACTTTGGGTACCTACTTACCTACTATGACTCAAAAAATGCTAGGTCTCTGGGCTTGACTTGAAATTTCGCCATTAACGTACATACAATTTTGACTTCACACAAAACGTTTCGAATTAAACTGAACTAGAATATGGATTCGAATGTTTTCAACCCATGCGCATTACTTATAATATTGGCTAGTACGTAGGTGATTTTACTTTCTCTGTTGGCAATGATGAATGGATGATATTAGAGCGCTAATGGGACTCCAGTGTCAGAGGGTGTTCGAGGAAGCTCACAGTTTACCTCAAACTGTTCCAGTGTGTTGACATTCCTTAGTCAACCCTTGAAGATGGCTGCCCTATTCAGCCGATTGAGAGATGTATGTCTGAATGAAGGGACTGTACCGACGAGACCTCTACTAGATGGTCGCAGGTAGACTTATACAAACGACGGATTTATTAAAAGGAGTCCACGTTGGGCTACGATTATTCGACGGACTGACATGGAACTCATGTTCTGAATGAATTGTATTCTCATCAGCTCTGATTCGATCCGACCGATTTCAGGGATACTTGTCACAATAAGGTCAGTAATGTCACACATTACATAAGGTCAGAGACCGTCACCTAGGAGTTTCACAGTGATCGGAGCAATTGCCTCGGCGTATGTGTACTTAAATACGTGTATGGTAAAATTTTTCTTAATTTCGCCAAAATTTTATTGTTTGAACCCCACTTATCGGGGTTTGCACAAAATTAATTGTTGTTGTGGCTGGCGATAAGTTTGCTGCTGAGTTGTAGGTGAGAACGGCGGGAGGGAACTTCTACCGATTTGCCATTTGCCCTAGATGTTGTTAGGTTGATAGTTGGGATACGGAGGACGGGTGTTCTTGGGTTGGCCTTGAGGAGGCTTATATTACGGGTTCTGTTGCGCTAGAAAAGTTTTGTCTGGATGAATAAAACTGAAACTCATTCGTCCATAAATTATGAGCCTTGTGTAGGTCCTCGTGTCTCCTAGCCTGTAAGACTTCCTAATGGCTCTTTGATTCCTGTTAAGAATACCCTTAAGGCTAGCGATTGGAAAAAAAATGTGTTGTTCTCCACTGGGAACTGCATAGTTCTTCAAGAATATTACGGTTGGATTGAAATATTTACTGATTTTTTTTCTAAATGTATCAATGCAGGCTCGTTGTTTTGCTTTAATTCTGTAATTTCTATTGTAATCGTATAAATTTATCTTTTGCCTGCTTACCCTGAAGTCAATGCAGTTCATACAGTGGCCCAAGTTGTGGTACTGTTGCGTAGCAACAGTCGCTTCACCATCTCCTTTACCACAAAATAACTTAAGAGTCTCTCTGCAAACTGTACACATACTTCCCGTATTCTTCCCAACCGTTACTTCCCTATCCCGTTACCTTCTAATCCCTCAGGTATGTCCCAACCACCAATTTTGTCTGTTACGTTTCAAGGTGCGTATATTCCAAAACTGTCCGTCAGTTCAGTATCAACTAAACTAGTTGATGAACTATTTGGTACATTTGGTTCTATTTGGGCCCTAGTTGGGTCCGGAAACTTTGCAGCCCGATCGGAATACCAGGGGTGTTATAGGTGAAAAATGGGTTTAAAAATAGTTTTTTTTTTTGTGTTTTAGTAACATGAGCTTGTGAGGTACCGTTTTCCATGTTTTTTAGGGCAGGGAGACCGAATATGAAGTTGATTTGACCAAAGAGTGGAACGATGCACTCAACAAAATGTAACCCCCTCAGCAGCCCAGCTGCGTGGTAAGGCTTACATTTCTGCTTTGTTCTAAATAGTCTTAACTGTATATAAAAATGGTAGTTAGGCTAGAATAAAGTCTTTAAACCGAAATTCCATATCTCTACCCTTTGGGAGTGAACATTGGTCCTTCGAGCCGGATTTTACCATTTCGCGTAGTTATCACACGCGGAATATCGGTATTCAACCCTACCTACGTGCTGTGTTACATCACCTCGGTCAAATATGTCTCCGAAGCGCCGAACCGAAATGACAACCGATCAGCTGAAGAATCAGGCTACAGTATTACTGACTCAAATTGACACATTATTGGAAAAGATGAAGACATTAACTTCGGCGCCGTCACATGCGAGAGCTATCATGAAGGGGATTCAAGGTGAAGTCGATAACATCTTAGGCGACCGCTCGGACCAGCTACTGGAGGCCATAACCTCATCTCCCGAATTTTGCGAGTTATCTCCTTACCACAGCAAGATATTTGAAAATCGTCTGAATTTGAGCATCGCCTTCCAGGAACTATGTGAAACCTTAACTCCAACTATGAAAAAATCGCCCTCAGAACCGGAGTGTGACCCAACAATAAAACAGTTGCAGTTGTTCCAGTTTCTAATTTATGTTCCTTCGACCGAGCAGTTCATGGATTAGACATTCCATCTCATGTTAAAATATCCGCTTTGAAGAAGCTGGTGTGTGGTTCAGCGGGAGCCTGCTTAGAACGATATGGGACGTCCCCCGACGATTATGAAGATGCGTACAGAGAACTGACGGACCAATTCACGAGTTCCCGCCGAGTAGCCGACGCAGTATTGAAAGCGTTTAATAATGTCTCTCCAACAACTCGAGACCAGACGATTTGGAGCGCTTCAGGAATGATATATCCGCCACGTATCATGCACTTTTGAATCTGAAAATCCAACACTTGGCCGAATTCATCATGTTTTCATCAATAAAGAATCGGGTACCATCAAGCATTCAAGATCGACTACACGATGAAATCGGAGAGACTGACATTCCTGACGTCCGGCCATTCTTAACTTTCTCGACAGTGAACTGGCAAGGCTCAGATCCCGTGCTCAACCCGCTACCGACAACAGAAGACCCACCAAGTTCCAGCCAAATCCGTCTTGGATCCCAAACAAGCCACGTCCACAACCTGCATATGAATTCAAGCAAAATCACTATGTAAGTCACCATTCCTCCTTTCCTGCATGTATAGTTTGCAATGAGACTCATAATCTATATTCTTGTTCAAAATTAAGCAATTTAAAAATTATTCACCGTAGAGATATTGTTAAGGCAAACAATTTATGTGTTTTGTGCCTATCGCAAGGTCACAATCAATTCAACTGCCCCATAAATCGATCATGCCCTCACTGTGGGGGACGCCACCATCCTTTAATCCATAAAAACAATTCAGCGAGTCCTAATCCTTTCTTTGATGATCGTATAAATTCCTCTCAACCCTCCTTCTCTGGTGCGCTACCTCCATCGCGTCCGCGTTCACCACCGAGCTCCCAACGCCCTCACTCCCCTCTTCAAGCTCATAACAGCCTGCGCACTTCTCCGTCTAAGCAGCAAGGCAATCAATTTTCATATAATAATTCGTTCTATACCTCCTGGGATGGTGGTACCCCTTCCCTCCCCACTCACTCTCACCCCCAAAACGACTCATCCTTTGATGGCTCACTGGAATCCTCACCTCAAACGTCCTCCCAACAATGAAGGTTATCCTCGCATTGCACAAAAAATGCACCGTTACTCAATCGTTATTTGCATCCTGCGATTAAAACTCATCCTAGACGTTCGATCATACCCACTGCAGTGGTTCAGATACGATCTGCAAATGGACCTTGGTGCAGTGCGAGGTGTATCCTGGACACTGGAAGTGAAATTAATATTGCTAGTTCCGACATCATCAGTCGAGCACGCCTTCCCGTCGCCCCATCCCTTGGTTCGATAATTGCAGGAGTTGGCGGCAATGTTCAAAATTCCGTTTTAGGTGTTCCCGTTTATTTTCAAGACGAGGCGGTCCATTGCCCGATTTACCTATAGATGTTCAAATTTTAACTCAACCATCTCTGAACATCCCGTCTGTACAACTTCCTCGTCACCGTTGGCCCGAATATGACCGTTCACAACTCGCTGATCCCAGTTACCACTTACCAAAACCGATTGATTTACTATTTGGGTCATACGTGTTTGAATTAGTCGATAGTAAATGCACCATTAGCCAGTTTTCTGGCTACCCAATCGCACGATTACCCTCGCTAGGATGGCTCATTTCTGGTTCCTTTGCATTAGACGCGACGAGAAAACATGTAACGTTTCACCCAGATACCGTTTTCACTGACACCGACAAGGAGAAATGCATAAAAAACTATGTAGCCGATAGCAGAACTAACCACAGTACAATGTCCGACGTATCTGATAAACCTTCATCGCATGTACTTAATCAATTCTGTTCATCCACTTGCTCCGATTCTCCATCAAAACTCATAACTGATAAATCGTGTTCCACTTATAAATCACCTTTACCTAAATGTACATATGGTCCAGGTTTTCGTTTCAACAGAGCAGTCGCGCCTACTTGCGTTTCACTTGTCAAATTGTCTCCCGCTCCTCCTGTGTGTCTAATAAGTAAAACTTTCAAAGTCATATCCTCCCCCAAAAGGAAAATATCAGATTCTGACCCACATTTAACTAAGCTGATGGGTAAATTTTTTGAACTTGATTCTGTGTCGGACGATCCAAAGTGTACACCAGACGAACTCCGCGCGGATGAAAGCTTTGCTAAATTCACCGAGAGGCTACCCGACGGTCGCTATTCCGTTGCTTTGCCATTTCGGCATGATCGTTGCCTGTTAGGTCCCACCCGTCTCACCGCTATTCAACGACTAAAATCATTGGAAATAGTGCTAGCCAAAAACCCTTATCTTCGAACAGCTTACGATGAATTCATGAAAGATTACCTCCAACAAGGGCACATGGAATCCTGTCTCCCGCCCAGACCAAACGATATCACGTATTATCTTCCGCATCACTGTGTACACCGGGCTGATGATCCACCCGAGAAGATACGAGTAGTTTTCAATGCTTCCCAAAAATCGGCATCAAAATTTTCACTAAACGACATATTACTTCCCGGTCCAAAATTACAGTTACATATTGGTGACGTCCTCACTCGCTTCCGTCAAGATTTATACGTATTCACCGCGGATATTCGGCAAATGTTTCGACAGATCAATCATCATCATTCAGACCGCGATTTGCTCCGTATTGTTTGGCGGTTCTCAGAAAATGACTCTGTCCAAGATTTTCGTCTTACAACCGTTACGTACGGAACCGCGACCGCGCCTTGGCTAGCCAATAGGGTAATAAAGGATATAGCAGAAAGTCATACTGTTACTCATCCACATGCATGGAGTTTTTTGCGCACACGTACATACGTTGATGATGTCACGATAGCTGAATCTTTATCGTACCGTAACCAATTGATAGACCTTCTTGGAACTGCTAAATTAGAACTTAGGAAATGGGCAGCTAACCACCCAGCATTACTCGATGGGATTCCACTTGAACACCGACACCCCGCAGCTTCGTCTATTGAAATGGACCCCGATACAGAAAACGGCGCAATGAAAGTCCTAGGTCTTTGTTGGCATCCCAAAACCGACGTATTTTATTATACCAGTGATTTTTTAGTTCGTGAAGTGTGTCACACAGGGATAGACTGGGACCAACCACTTCCACCGGGCACTATGAGTAGATGGAGATTATTCCAAAGCGAGCTTAATTTAATCCACCATATAAGAATTCCTCGTCATCTGCCAACAATACAAAAAGACTTCTATATAGTAGGATTCACTGATGCCTCCGAGAAAGCTTATGCCTGTGTTATTTATCTAGTTCAGTGTCACGATTCCATTCATTCAATTCATCTCGTTACAGCCAGATCAAGAGTTTCCCCCTACAACCAATAAATCTCCCATGATTGGAACTATGTGCAGCCCTGCTTTTAGCGCGTATCATACAGTCCATTTGTCCTCTAATATACAACGTTGTATCTAACCGTATCTATGCATTTCTGATTCAACGATCACGTTAGCGTGGCTGACTGCTACCCCGGCACCTGTCTGGAAAACATTTGTCGGGAATCGTGTATCAGAGACCATACAACTTGTTCCACCGTCACAGTGGTAAACATACGTGTGATGAATTTAAAATTGGCGTATATTCATCACGGTGGTGTGAGGGAATGCCCAGGCGGTTATGAGCGAATCACCACCGACATCTGAGATCTTTTTGGAGAGGTTTTGCCTAGGCGGTTATGAGCGAGTCACCACCGTCATCTGGAATCTTTTTAGGAGAATTTGCCTAGGCGGTTATGGGCTGACCACCACCGTCATCCAGGATCTTTTTGGATTGTTTGGAGAGCAGGGTAGGAGAAGAGAGAGTAGCCAGCGGCTAGAGGAAGCGTCGAATGAGTGAAAAGTCGAAGGAGGCGAGTATTTACGTTACTGGGAGTCGTCTCCCTCCATCCCCTATTTGGTAGGGGATGGTGGGGACCCAGGTTGTGCTCTGACTCCTGCGGCTTGTTCCCCACTCGTATGGTTTATTTGGTAAGAACTAAAGTTGGCTTATGAAATATTTGTGAGAACTTAAATCTGCTAGGAGTAGTTCCGGGAGGGACTCACGACATGGGTCCCCCCAGTTCGAGCAAAAAATTTCCAATAGCTGAGGGCACAGGATTACAAGTGGTGAGGGCTATGGCAAACAGGATGGTGCTGAAGGCGCAAGGTTACAAAAGGCTGAGGGCTATGGCAGACAGGAGGAGTGCTGATGGCGGTGGAAAGTGAGCAAGTGAACATTCGGATGTGGCTGAGGGCCCAAGTTTACAAAGCTGAGGGCTGAGGCAAACAATGTAGGCTGAAGGCGGTGATTGACAGTAGTTGAGATGGTGGTTTGCTTAATACTAGGTAGAAAGGTGGCGAAGATTGGCGTGAAGTAGTAGTATGTACAAAAGTGGGTACTTAGAGTTAGTATATACAGTTGCATGAGGAGAGTATGCACAAAGAGGAGTGACTTAGAGCTAGGATATATAGTTGCATGAGGAGAGTATGTACAAAGAGGAGTAACTTATGGCTAGTATACAGATAAAAACAGCATGTGGCTTAGAGCTAGGGAATATACAGGTGAATGAGGAGAGGTTATGTACAAAGAGAAGTGACATAGAGCTAGAGAATATTTACATTGACATATAAGGAAGCTCGATATTTACAGGTGTGTTTTAAATATATTTACAGGAATCATATTTACAGGTGTGATATGTACAGGTGCTGGGTCCCCCCAGTGAGTGGTTGCGGTATTTGCCTAGGCGGTTATGGGCTGACCACCACCGTCATCCAGGATCTTTTTGGATTGGTTGGAGAGCAGGGTAGGAGAAGAGAGAGTAGCCAGCGGCTAGAGGAAGCGTCGAATGAGTGAAAAGTCGAAGGAGGCGAGTATTTACGTTACTGGGAGTCGTCTCCCTCCATCCCCTATTTGGTAGGGGATGGTGGGAACCCAGGTTGTGCCCCTACTCCTGCAGCTTGTTCCCCACTCGTATGGTTTATTTGGTAAGAACTAAAGTTGGCTTATGAAATATTTGTGAGAACTTAAATCTGCTAGGAGTAGTTCCGGGAGGGACTCACGACAATACGAACTCATGAAAATCGAGCCGATTGTGCATCTCGAGGTACATTACCATCTGAACTAGTCCATCACCCCCTTTGGTGGAATGGACCATCGTGGCTCTCCACACCTCCCGAAGTCTGGCCTCTCCGTAGATTCCGAGCATCAATATGACCCCAAAGTTCAAACTGAAGCTAAAGCGGAAACTCAACAACAATCAGACGCTCTTAATACGTCAACTAATTCAGATCATATCACAGAAAAATTAGAACACAAATTCTCGTCATTCATTAGGCTTCGTAATGTGACTGCCTGGTGCCTCCGATTCATATACATCAAATGTAAACGGGGACCTCTTCTCACTGGGCCGCTGAAGGCCACAGAGTTGCATCAAGCCACGTTAGATCTCATTCGGCGGGCGCAACGTTTACATTATCAGCTGAGGTCAAAGATGCTGAACTAGAACGGCCACAACTTAAAATTACTAGAGCTCTAGCAACATTTGTCGACCGAAATGATGGAATTCTCCGTGTTGGCGGTCGGATTGATAGTGCAGATCTTCCTTACAGAACTCGTCACCCCGCTCTTCTTCCCGCAAAGCACCCTCTCACGACACTGTTCATTCGCCACGCTCATCTAGTAAATCTCCACATCGGGCCATCGGCCACTTTAGCGTACCTGCGTCGAACAGTATGGATTACTAATGGAAAAAATGTCGTGCGCAATCTTCTTAGAACGTGTAACCGTTGTTTTACCCAGAAACCAAAGCCGTTTCAACCCGTCATGGGACAGTTACCAATCACTCGAACTAGAACTGTTTCGCCTTTTCAAAACGTTGGTGTCGATTACGCTGGCCCCTTTCAAGTGAGATCATCGATAATTCGTAACGCCAAAATTATACCGGTTTATATGTGTATTCGTGTGTTTTGTAACCAAGGCTGTCCATATCGAGGTGGCTATCGACCTTTCAACACCTGCCTTTTTAGCGTGCTACCGCAATTTTCGTAATAAGAGAGCCAATCCTTCCAACATTTATTCGGATAGGGGTACGAATTTTGTAGGCGCTTCTAATGAGCTCAGACGGATTTACGACTTCTTAGCCCAACCCGAACACCAAACTGCCTTCCATGATGAAGCTGCCTCGCGACGGACGCAGTGGCACTTTATCCCCCCTCGTGCCCCTCATTTTGGAGGGTTATGGGAGGCCGCGGTAAAATCTATGAAAAAACCGCTAAACTTAGCGTTGAAAGGATTTACACCTCATTTGGAGGAGTTCCGCTTCTGATCATACAAATCGAAGGCATTCTTAACTCACTCCGGATTACATTGATGTCCTTACTCCCGGGCATTTTCTTATATTCAGGCCAATAACTGTCCCACCTGATGATCCCGAACTTGATGAGAACCTAGCCCTACGGTCAAGGTGGTCGCCGGTTCAACTTTGCCTCCAAGCCTTTTGGAAACGGTGGAAAGTCGAATACCTCACTACCCTACAACCTAGATATAAATGGAATACTCCCCATAACCCACCATCCCTTGACGCGATAGTCCTCCTCATGGGTGATAACCTCCCTCCTACTCAATGGAATATAGGGAAAACCGATGGCACCCTCAGAACTGCGGATGTTCGTACACGAACAAACATATTACGTCGTGATCTGAGAAAACTCTGTCCCCTCCCAACTCAGTAAAGTTACAGCAGCAGAAACCACCTCCCTAGGTTTCCTTTAATGCCCCCCCCCCCCCCCCCCCGTTTTTTTTTTCCTCTCTTTCGATCATTACGTGTTTTACATGCTTGCAATAGCTGGGAGTATGTTGCGTAGCAACAGTCGCTTCACCATCTCCTTTACCACAAAATAACTTAAGAGTCTCTCTGCAAACTGTACACAAACTTCCCGTATTCTTCCCAACCGTTACCTCCCTATCCCGTTACCTTCTAATCCCTCAGGTATGTCCCAACCACCAATTTTAACCCTCTTTTCGCACCTCCCAAGCCACTGCCAAAATGTAACCCCCTCAGCAGTCCAGCTCAAACCGTTGCGGTTAAGACGTAAGTACATTTCTTCTTTGTTCTAAATAGTCTTAACTGTACATATATAAAAATTGTAGTTAGGCTAGAATAAAGTCTTTAAACCGAAATTCCATATCATTTCATTTCTTCTACCCTTTGGGAGTGAACAGGTACAATTTGCGCTTATTATTAATTGTGGCTGCATTTTTATTAATTTGGCGCTTATTATTAATTTGGGCCTTTAATTTTTGCTAAGATTGATCGTAGTTGTTTTGCAAGTTGTTTGGATTAGTTCTGTCTATCATGGATTAGGTAGTTCCGTACATATTTCGATGAAATTAGCCAATAGTCCTGGTTCACCTTTAAATTCGGTAATCATATCTAATAACAGGTTTTCAATTCTTGGACTGCCATGTTTTCGCTAATATTAAAATTTAATTGAGAAAAATTGATCGGTAGTTTCGAACAATTATTTTTTTCACTAGGAGCAACATTCGAGGGTTTTCGGACGTCTCCGAAAGGAGGGTACCTCCTTGTTTGGCGAGTCTGTCCAACCTCTTTTTCTCCACTCAGGTTCAAGGGTAGATTTTCCGTGGTGGAAAGCGAAGTAAATTTGGTGGTCCTCTCTAGATGAATCCTCCAGGAGACGGTTACCAAAGTTTACTTACGTGAAGATCAGCTGGGTGGCCTCAGGGAGAACTGTGTCCACAGTTGATCCTCTTGAGTGTAACCAAAATGACTCAGGTGGTTCTTGGTTCCCTATGATTTATTTTTCGAAGTGATCGGTGTCCTGGTCTTCTGATTCCGAACTGACTACTGTGGTCTTCACAAGTGATCCTTATAATTATGAAGACGGTCTACGTTATCGCTTCGGCGTCCTGTGTGATACAATGATTTTAGGTTCCTGCGGCTAAGTGTTGAAACACACGATAATTTTTCGCGATTTTCTCCAGCAGGTCCTACCGACTGCGCCAGCTAAGTAACTCGTACAACAAGTTCGATTTTTTTAACAATAACTTTAATTTTCGAATTATTTTACAAGTTCCAAAAAAAAGGGTAAGTACACGCACAAGTCAACACGCGAAGAAAGGCGGGCCAGAACGGGCCCGAACAATCTTTCTAGGCGGCGATGGTCCGTAGGGCGCCAGCAATTATCGATCAACAATATTACCAGTTGAAATCATAAATATGTAGGTAACTATGTATGTACCGCACTACAAGCCGCAGTTTTGGGTTATGTTGACTTGAAATTTTGGTAACGATTGATAAATATTTAGCCATAAAACTTTCCGAAAAGTAGCTATTATTGAGCGTGATAGGTACATAGGCAGAATTCGAGCCTGTTTTCAAAATTGAGTGAGGCACCTGGTCAGCGGACCCACTAGTTACACAACGGTTTATTATTTACCAGTATGGTTGCCGCTTGTGCGTTGGTCCCTGTTTTCTGTGGTCAACACCTACCCTCGAGCTTCGCGGACCAACTTGTCCCCAAATGAGACCCACAAAACAAATGTCATTAATTTTCGCTCATGGTAACTAACTAAGGAAAGTGCTAAGTACAGCGGACGAACAGAAATGTTGGCGGAAAAAATAAATAAATCATGCTCGATTCCAAAGGCACCTATCACTACGAAACATCCGAACTCCAAAAACTCATATTTTCGTACAACCATACTCGAAGCACCAACCAAAATGGTTTTCATATAAAATGAAGACATGTGTCAAGTGAGCCCACTTCGAGATTTCCCTCTTTGTAACCATGATTTTCTGGCGATTTTTCAAAGTTTGTGTTCATGACCATCGTCATGAAACGTGATAATCTAGTGAAATCTTTGAAAAATGGTGAATACATCGCTGGAGGATAGTTGGGCTCATTCAACGCATGATTTATATTGCGTTTAACTTTCAACAACCAGTTAAGTTTATTTGATACATTACAGTTAAGTTTTATTTGATACATGATAGGAACATGAGGTATATTCAGAATCAGCGTCACGTTTTCCCATAAGCATGTAAGGAAGCTTAGGTTTTCCCCAAATTACCATTTTGACACCACTATGCGCCGTCGGTCAGAATTTCTTAGAAGAAATTCATAATTAATTATTGCGAAAAATTATTTGATCCTCCGATATTGTTATGTTTATATCAATTTCTTTCAGTTCATTATGTTGCATATTTTTCAGAAACTTCATCGTTCAATTTCAAAAGTCCAAATTTCCAAAGATGATATGTGTGTCTAGGTCTCACTTTATTTTCCCGTTCAGTTGTTTTTATTATTTTCTTATCGTCAATAGTTGGAGAATCATTACTTGTCTATCACAGACTTTTTTTAGTTTTCCTACAGTTTGATTCATGAACTAATGTTCTTTCTCGAATGCCAATATTCATGTCATTTTCTTTGTTTTCGTATTCTTCGTTCGCGATAATCTCGAAAAACTCACCCACCATTAGGCATTAACACAGATTCCATGAATAACCAAACACTAAATTATAATTCTTGGTGAAACTTTCTTATTTCCCCAGCCGTTTACAAGTGTTTAATGAAAATAAATTACCGCAACATTCCTTTCATTCTCGAGAATGTTTTTCTTCTGCTAACAGCCCTTTGTCATATCACAGCCTTCTTCTGGCCGTTTTATTCTCGCTGCCTCACCGCATATTTCACCCCTTCAAATATTGTTCTTCATCACATTTTAGTGATACATTCATTTTCATGAAAGAAACCGGTTTTAGTCAGTATGACACTAAAAACGCTGCAAAGTCCTTGTCACAGGGGTTTATTATTCTGTTGGACATACCTACAGAAATGCTGGCTGTTTATTTATTGTTTCTTTCATTTGAAATAATTTAAATAGCTATTGCTTCCGAGTCTGCGAAGCAGCGGAAGCCTTGTGTTCACTTTCGTGAGCCAAAAAATTTTTGTCTTCAGAAATCAAAATTTCCACTTGCATTTTGCGTTTCAAAGCCTACTGAACAATTTGGTTCCGTGTCTGTCGGTCTGTGAGTCTGTGGGTCTGTCTGTCCGCATTTCCTTGTTACAGCCATAACTTCCACGATTTTGAATCGATTCAGCTCAAATTTTGAGGGATGGTGCGGATAAGGCCCCTTGAGGTCCCATACAAATTTCAACATGATTGATCCAGCGGTACGCCCTGCGCATGCGCTAACGTTAAATTCAACAAACACGCATAGCTTTCACAATTTTGATTCAACTTCACTCAAATTTTCAAGGGTTGTTTGGACAAGGCCTAGTGAGTTCCAGTATGAATTTCAGCATGATCGGACCCCCGGTGCGCTCTGCGCATGCGCTTGCGTGAAATAGATTCAATTTCCTTGTTACAGCCGTAGTAACCAAAGATTTCACCCAATTTCAATATAATTCTCAGGGATTAAGCGGGTAGGGCCCATTGAGGTCCCATATAAATTTCAACATGATAGAGCCAGCGGTTCGCCCTGCGCATGCGCTAACGTGAAATTCTTCAAACACGCATAACTTTCGCAATTATGTATAATGGACGTAATGTATTATGGACGTAATGTTATGTAATATGTATATTTCATGTAATGTTATGTTATGTAATGTAATGTAATGTTATGTAATATGTATATTTCACGTTATGTAATGTTATGTAATGTATAATGGGTCACTCTGATTGTGACGAGGAAGCTCCTGTGCCATCACCTTGGCAGTGTATTTTTGATGGTTTCCATCAATTTTGGCCCCCAAAAACACGAATTACGCTCCTATTTTTGACAAATTATCATTGATAGTACCATTTAATTGTCTTGACTCACCTGTTGATACTACTTCTAGTGTTATTATACAACTGTATGGTGACTCATAAAAAATGAATTTTGGGAGCTGATCTTCATAACCTCAATTCTTCACTCTTCGGTCTAAATCGATTTCAGATTCGCTCTAAAAAAACATGGAAAAAGATACAAGCTCATGTTCACTAAAATCTATTTTTTTTAAAACACGCTGAAATGTCCTAGTCACTTGGGTCTATTATTCTATGGACATGCCTACAGGAATGTTGCTGTTCATTTATTGTTTCTTTCATGCGCGATAATTGAAATAGTTATTTTAGGTGGTTTCCACCAATTTTGACCCCCAAAACACGAATTACGCTCTTTTTTTTTTACAGATTATCTTTGATTATTGATAGTGCCATTTAGTTGTCTTAATTCACCTGATAATCCCACTTGTAGTGTTATTATATATATTTATGGTTATTTCAGACAATTTCCCAGGTTTTTGACTGATAAAAAATGAATTTCGGGATCTTAACCTTCGTTACAAACTCAGTTCTTCGCTCATTGGTCAAAATCAACTTCATATTCGTTCTTATCGCCCTAAAACATGGGAAACGATACCTCAAAAGCTCATGTTACTTAACACACAAAAAATCCCTATTTGTATACCATTTTTTCACTCATAACACCCCTGAGTATATTCCGATCGGGCTGAAAGGTTTCGGGATACAGTTAGGGCCCAAATGGAACCGGTGCGAAACAAAGAATGTTTTAGACCGAAATTGGAGTAGATATGCATGATAAGGCGGACGGACATTGCATTTTTGGAATCTACGCACCTTGAAACATAAAAGAACAAATTTTTAGGGAGTGTTATAAAAATTTGTTGCTGAGCGAATACATAGGTGTATTATTCACAGAATAATAAACCAGAAACCCTTGTAAACCCCTTTTTTTACACCCATATTTCACCCATAACACCCCTGGGTGTATTCCGATCAGGCTGCAGTGTTTCGGGACACAACTAGCACTCAAAGCACAACTAGACGACTAGGACCCAAATGGAGCCTGTTTGCAGGGGAACGACGAATTTAACGTAAATATAACGTAAATTTAAGGCTGAAGCTTTCGTAGAACCTCAATTATTCGCTCGTTGGTCAAAATTGACTTCATATTCGGTCTCCTCTCCCTAAAAAAACATGGAAAAGCGATACCACACAAGCTCATGTTACTATAACACAAAAAAACCTATTTTCACACCCTGCACCCTTGGGTAATTCCGATTGGGCTGCAAAGTTTCGGGACACAACTAGAGCTCAAATGAAGCATGTGCGCGAAATAAAGTTTTTTAGACCGATAATAAAGTAGCTACTGGTGATAGGCGGACGGCAGACGGACGTTGCATTTTTCGAATCTACACATCGTGAAACGTAAAAGAAAAAAGTTTGAGGGGGTGTTATACATTTTTGCTGAGGGAATACATAGGTGTATTATTCATTGAATAATAAACCAAAAGTATACGAATCCTCATCCTGAGGTTTTATATTCAACGTTTTCTGGACTTCGTCGGCTTCCATAAGATTTCCCATCAGATGCAATTGAAGTCTTATTTACTAGTCTTCTTTCGTACTTCTTGAACGAATTAACGAAATGCGATTCAAGAATTCCTTAGTGCATACCCCAAACATGGACCAGTCGGTATAAATACGAAATTTCATAGCAATATTTTATCCTTGAGTCGCTGCTGGTCGTGAAATTCGTCGTGCCTGAATTCTGAGACTAATAAGCATGTTATGACTCTGGTTTTGGTTAAATTTGAAATATAAAATCTGGCTTGAAGGAAAAGGTGACTCTGAGTTGGATTTTGAATAGGTAGGAGTTCTGGAAGGGAGAGGATCGGGAGGGATTGATTGTATCCGCGCGGTTTGTATCTCCTTGGATACGCCTCTGGGATTTAGGTAAATATTTGCTCGGTTTTCACCACTTGGAATATTGGAATAGGAAGATATCCGCGAGGTTTGCGCCTCCTTGGATATCTGGATAAGAAGTAACAAGGATATTCGTCCGGTTTTCACCATGTTGAATATCCAGGAAAATACTCGCCCAATTTTCACCTCCTTGAGTATTGAAGGATGTTCTGGCCCGGTTTTCACCTTGTTGAGAACGTAGAGGGAAAGAGAAGGCTTATATGGTGATGAGGAGGTAAGGTTTGAGACAGCAGGCACTTGTTGGAGAAACATTGGATGAATGTCTGATCTAGGGTTGCGCATCGATGTTCGATATTATCGAAACATCGATGTTTTGGCTCCGATGTTCGATGTTTTTACCATCGATGTTTAGCTAGTCGATATTATCGGACATCGATGGTTTGAAGTCAACATCGATGGTTTGAAGTCCATGGAAAGGAAGTGCAATCCTCCTTCAAGAGAACCACGCCAAGGGAAGACCCATGGTCTAGTGGAATGCCAGATCAGCTGACTCTCTACATGAGAGCGCCTGCCGACAGCAATTTGAACCAGTCTCCTCTGAGCTACTGGAAGAATATGAGTCCAGCGTCTCCTGAACTCAGTAGGGTGGCCATAACTTACCTTTCGTCAGTTGCGACGTCAGTGCCCTGTGAACGCCTCTTTTCAAAGACCGGGCTCGTTTTGACGAAAGAGCGCAACAGGCTTAAGGGGGAAACGCTGAATAAGCTTGTTTTTCTGCAGAGCGTGGGAGAGTCATGTTTTTTTTTTGAATTTTTCTTTTTCCCTCAATAGATTTTAATTTTGTTTTTTTCTAGAGTTTTTAAAAATAAAATTGCGTAGGTATGATGACACCTATGTTGAATTCTTTATTGTTAATTACTCATTTTAGTTATCTACATGAGCACATGATTTCCCCAATTTGTCAAACGACTCCTGGTGTTGGACGGCAGGAAAGATTTTTGAAATCGTAGTCAAAATGTAGTTTGATTTGAACTGTATGATTCCGGTTGGCTGGTATTTGAGCCACCTCAAGTCAAACACTACAGGTCCAGATGGTTTTTTACCTGGGTGAATCGACGGTTACCACATAATGACTGGGAAAATCCTTGAACGTGTGATGTTTAGGAAGTATGTAATGTAGGGCTGCCATCGAAGTTCGATATTATCGAAACATCGATGTTTTCTGGCCGATGTTTTTCCCACATCGATGTTGAGCGACCGATGTTGACATCGATGTCCATATCGATGTTTTGAATCCGATGTCGCAACCCTAGTCTGATCCAGGCGAGTTGGGCTCTTTTTATAGGTGCCTCTACCCTCGCTGGGTCCCAGCGGAATGACCGTTGGACCGTTGGGAGCCCATGGAGGGAGTTACCTGGGCTCTGTCCCTGGCACTGCATAGCTCGGCTTCTCCGTTGTTTAGTGGTAAAAATCTTAGCATATGTACAGGAGTGGTATAAGGGTACCACGACAACGTACGGTATGTTGTCTATAGGTGGTACAATCAACTTTTATTCAAAATTAAAATGTCATTATATGGGTTATGTGTAGTCTATATTATAATATATAGTATCTTGATGGTTAAATTTGTGTAAAATAGCTCAATATTCTCGCTGACTATTCCATTTCGTCCTGATCAATGGGTATATAGATTATGGGAACAGAAAGGATTATGGGAACAGAAAGGATTATGGGAGCAGTAAGGGTTATGGCATCCTAAGGAGCGGCAGTTTGTTCTATAATCCACTTTTCTCACTTACGTTTGTACCCGTTTCTCACTTGTGTATACACATTTCTCACATCTGTGCTCAGAAAGTAAATGCAGATTTTGCAGGTCATCCATCATTTTGGCGACGTCATTCCTGTAATGTCACAAGCTGCAGTTTCAAGAGAAGGGCACATGTCGAGGCATGATGTCTGCTCAGTACGCAAGTTTTAGTTTACCATATACCACTGTGCCCGACATCAGCAAATGATTGAGATTTAGAATCTCTGTTATTTCAGGTGAATGAATAATTATGTGTATAAATCAAAATTTGTTGTATAAACATTGTCTATAAAGAATCTTCAATCTAGGTATTACATCCAAGTTAGAATAAATAGTGAAATTGGAATAGAAATGGGACAGAAATGGACAAAATAGAAAAATTACATAGTTACACAGTTGAAAACAAACCTTGAGTTGAGGGGAATAAAAAAAAAATCTGAAAACATAAAATACTCAAAACTAGCTGTACTACCTGTACATCGCATTCCAGGCCAGGCCCGGACCCAATCCAACTAGGCGGCCTCCTGTCCACTGATATCTGATGTCAAGAACGTCTTCCTAAAAACGATCAACAACTTCCGAGTGCGGTCGCTAAGCCTTCTCGAATCGTCGTCGAACCCAACTTTCTTACTTTTTTTTTTTCCTTTTATACGTTTTTGCTGGTGCAGGTGCAGCATTCCTAATACAGTTTACTATTTTCTGTCCCCCAACTTGTGAACAATAATTAATTATCGTATCTGTAATCCTGCAATGTCTTGGTGGGTCCGTGGGATGCGTGGCAGCCCCTCCCCCCCTCCCGCCGATCCAATGCAGTGGTTAGCTCAATCCGACCAAGTGGTACTATAATCCTGAAATCAACAACCCTATCCATAAAATCGCAGAAACACAACCTCGATTGGTCATTTAGGATCCGTCGTAGCCAAAACAGATGTAATCACTCTTTGGATCTTTCATAGCCCATTTTGCACCACGAATCCATTTTCAGTGCCCCATTCAATCAGTGCTTCGCCCCTGTGATCCAAAGCTGAATCCCTGGACGACCTGAAAGTTTCCCAACCGTCACCAAGCACCTCAGGCCCCTGCTGCTTCGGACCAATACGTGGATTAAAATCACTCGCCAATATATACAGTTTTGAACTTCCGAACAATCAACGTCTGGCCTCAGAGCACCTAAGTCACAATCCCAATTTCAGCCGTTCGGTTTATAGGAATAATAACACAATTACCTCCACCATCCAAAATCAGCCGTATCAAGCAAAAACTTCTCATTTCTACAAAATTACACCTTGCTGCCAACGACTTTTTATATGCATGTGGACAACCACCACTTGTCCGATGTCCTATCTCTTTGTGCCATCCTATTGTTGGTAACCTTTCAGTATTGTAATTATCAACAACTATTAAGATTTTTTACATTACCGTTTTAGAGAAAAGTTGGAAAAGTATCCATTAAATTATATTTTTCAAATTCAGTAATTCGTTTCTGAATGAGAATTGTGTATTTCGTTTCAACAACTATAACGTATTCCTGGCGGGCAGGACTTTTCCCTTATTCACGCCACTAACAAACGTGTTCCAACACACAAGTCGCCCGTCGTTAGAAAAATTAATTCACCAAAATGACGGCAAGACGAGAAAATGTTAATTCAGTCATGCAGGGGATAGAATCGAGTGAAAAGGGTTAATGTTCCAAAGAGAGAAAGTGAATTGAATGAGAGAGGGTTTAATTTAATCGTGAATTGCCGCAGTACAGTCATGTGGAATGCATGGATCATCTTACTACGTAGTAGAAGGAAAGCCTAATCCGACTACTATAGAAAGTTCGACGTACACGGCGCAAAGCCCCGCCCTTCAAGACTGGCCTGTCATGCGGTTGAGGAGATTGCCGGACTGCATGGCTATTGGCGACTGCATAGCTAGAACCAAGTCAAAGCGACTATCTTTCGGCATCGGATCATTTGTCAACGTCATGTTCCGATCGCGGTTATGATGATTTGTTCACTGTTAGCGACTACTTACGGCAGCAGACTCAACTTGTGAGTATGAAATGTCCACTTACACGTGATGATCAATGAGCGAATTTCAAAACGTTTATCGACGTTTATTTCAAATCGATTTTCCGCCCACTCCCCGATGTTCTTTTGAGCTGAAATTTTACACAGTCATCTAACTCATCTATCTTCGATGACAATACATGAGTCAGTCATAAAGGCGTAGATATTAACTAATCAATTTCTTGTCCGTCTGGTCTGTCCGATACAAATCTTGTAATAGATTTTTCGCCAACTTCCCCATGTCCGATTGAGCTGAAATTTTGCATAGTAATCTGTCTTCGGTGACACGGTAGTTAGCGTGTCATGTATCACGATTCGCTAACCTAACCTTATGAATTTAAAATGAAAAGACCTATAAAATCTTTTTAAGAAAATGGAAAACTATTTTCTTCTTGATGCGGTTTTTATATCCGTAATTACTAACTTCCCGATGAGCTAGAGACTTGAAACTTTAAACGTAGCTTAGAAGTGAAATGCATGCAATATTAAGTCGCTTTCTTGGGTTATTGTGTTCCTGTGTGTATTAGTCTATTGCACCAAGGTCGGGTGAAGAGAAACTGAAGTAAACCTGAAATTTGCTACGTCTCCGTCATAATGTCATCAAGATGTTTCAAGTCACTCACACAAGACAACAAAGTTAATTATTTAAATATTTTTTAAAATAATTATTTAATTTTTTTTATATATTTATGTTAATAATCTGTATTGCTATTACGGTTTACCACATCTGGTACTTCACTCCGATAGTTAGGTACTTTAACGTATTGTGGTCAACATCACTACATACTACTACTCACATCACGTCGGTGAGCTGTAGCTAGTTCCAAAGGTTTGGTCCTTTTCAATCTTCGTAAATAGCCGCTATTGTCCAAGAGGTTCAATACTTCGACGTTCCTGTGCTTGTGGAGACGGTTTTCATGGTCCGTTGCCCGTCTTTTAACGACTTCGTCTACCTTGTCAACTCCAAGATCGCAGTTATTTTCAAATACATTTTTTTTTAAACCACGGATTTAAAACTAACTAAAAAGGTGCCATACACATGTTACGTAATGCTCTTAATGTTGTGGGGGGAGGGGGTTACGGTGTAGTGTTAACTGCGTTCTTTGGTTGGTTGGGGGGGGGAGGGAGCTGTGTCAGCGTTACGTAACTCGCACATTCAGTGTAGGTACACTTTAATGTACCGTTAACTTCTAGATTTTATAGGATTGTTTGGTTCTTAGAAATGCAACTTTTCATATTTATCTGACGACTTCAGTTTTGTGATCTCACATTAGAACTTTTATTACTATTTAGTATGAATTTATTTGGTTTCATTGATCTGCGTTTGTTTCGACAAATTGGTTTAGTGGTTATATTAGTGAGGTACAACTTCAGTTTGTTACGTTTTGCTGAGATGGTTTATTTTCTTGTTTGTATCAGTAGGTAAGTTTGTTTTAGTTTAGAACAAAATACTGTTTTATTGAAATCCTGGCTAAATCACGCATAAAATTATGTTTAAAAGAATCAAGTTGTCCTTTCTAGTGAGCTTTTCGTAACCACGGGGGGGGGGGGGGGGGTGCTAAAAAAGTGCAACGGTGTGTAATATGGCGGTGATGGGGTGGGGGGGGGGGCGGGGTTGAAGATTACGATACAGCTTTTCTCATAGTGCTAAGAGAAATCATGTTATACTTTTTAGTCCGTTTTAAAAAGTGGCTCTAAAAAATTATTTAAATAAATTTGTTTTTATTTTTTATTTTTTGTATTGCGAAATATAGTTTTCGTTTTAAATGTTGCAAGTATTTTCATAGGTACTTATTGCAATTCACAATCACAAATTTTAGTGACAGTCTGGGGTTATAGATTTTTATGGGGCTAAGAGAAATTGTTACTTGTACGGCTGTGAGAAATAACTTTATGGTGGTGGTGGGGGGGGGGGGAGTATCCGAGCGGGCTAGAGCTTCCCATCTTCCCATCTTTATATCCCCGTTTGGGATAAAAGTTCGCGGCCTATCTGGTTCTCATCACGAGCGGGCACCAATACAAGCTTTGAAAAGCTTGCATGTGCTTACGTGACGGCGATTAGCTCTTTACCTCTCTCTGATAGCAGTCATGTGAAGCCTGCAGGGACCTAAAGATTGAAATAACGAGTAGTCGAGTCGTAGGAGTAAAAAGGCCCTCAGGGATATACCCAAAAAGTCAAATCCAGGGTTATACTTTTTAGTCCGTTTTAAAAACGTGGTTTGAAAAAAGCGTATTTAAATAATTATATTAGAAATATATTATATATATATATATATTAATTGCTGCTACCGAGACGACTTCGGAAGATTTTGAAGGACTTGTTCCTGCGTATTACTCGGAGTAATCCCTTATTGAAGTCAGTCACCCTGGAAGCAAATGCGTGACGACTGGATACTCAAAATAGCAGATGAAAGAAACTCATTCTTCTCAAACGTTGGTAAAAATTTAGCAGGCCGCCCCGTCAACCCGACAATTTTTATTCCTTCCCATCACTGAGTCTGACCTGTCCATATTATTGAAAGCGATGGATGGTAAATCGGCTGCGATGATATTAGTTTGGAATACATAAAATCCTACGAAGATTGTCTTGAACGCCCATTATTCGTCATAATAAACATAAGCATGGCTTCATTGACTTTTCATGACGTTCTAAAGATTGCATAGGACATAGGTTATTCCGCTTCCCGTCATACCAGAGAAGTTTTATCCATCTGTTTTGTACTCCGAGGAGGTAACTTGCGTTTTGAGCAGTTCAACAAATATATAACGCAAGCCCTTGTGTGTTTCTCTTCGGTTTGTTGATATGAGGATCGGCTGCTAACTCAATTTTGAATCCTCTACGATTAGGTAACTCAAAAGTTGATTTTGAAAGTCATGCTTCGCAAGCATCCTCACTTCTGTTTTGTACAACTCTTCAAGGAAGCGTATTATTTCCATAGATCAACTTCACATCGAGCCGTCGTTATCATTCTTCCACAAGCATCCCGATTATTTTTCCATTCCAAAACAACATTCTTACTCAATTCGTCCGTCCAATTTCAAGTACGAGGATTGAAGGAATCGAATTTCCCTATCGGAGATTCGAGAGAGCGATATTCCCCCATACTTGTAATCCTCTTATGAAAAGTGACGGCGGGAGCAAAAATAACTGTCCACCCTCGAGATTGGAGATTCGTAACTTGGATTGGTATTGGTACCAGTGTCCCGAGATAAAAATGAATCTACTCAAGCTATATCGACATCAGGTACGTTCTACCTCGGTGCTGTCTCGTATTTAAATCATTCCATTGCGGACGATGCATATTACCTTTATTGTTGAATATTTTGTTGTATTTATTTTTTTATTGCATATGGTTCTATTATTCCTCAATTAATGTGATGTTTTATTCTTAGTGGGTTAGAAGTTATTCTGCTAACAACTAACATGTACAGTAGTATTTGACAACGGTATCGGTTCCCCTGCCGGAATGAGAAAGTTATAGAACAGATTCTGAATGAAAATATCCTCTATAAACCACTTCATAATATGTTACCTTTTAGATCACCACCTCCACAGCTAACTTTCAGTTCGAGAAAACCGTCGAGGGTAGCCCGTCGAATAGTATAATTCGATGGGGTAGCCCAACTTGTCTTGAGTACACGACCTTCGGAATTCAGAACTTCGGACCAATAGGAAAGAGAGGGGTTATTGAGAGGGGGCGAGGAAAAACTGCTGTTTACTACTTAAATTACTGAACTGTCGAAGTACTCTTTAAAATTTTCTAATTTTAATGGAATGTGGGGAATAACTTCAGGACAGTACAACTAGAAATCTGCCAGTGAGCTCATCAGATTCGTAAATATGGGACCCGACAGGTGGGTGGGGGGATTTCGGGAGAAGGAATTGAGGGGAACTGCCTCTTACTACTTACTTTAGCAAACTGCCGACCTGAATCGCCCAACTCGAATGAAACCTGTTGAATTAGTCAGGGGCAGTCCAATTTCAAATTTGAGATCATCAGGATCGTCTCCAGGGGAACTAATTTCAACGTCTTACTGCTGTGAACTATCTGTCCGATTTGAGTAGGAAGATATTGAAGAGTGAGATGGCTTTCAAACTTGGAATCGGATTGATTTGAATGTAAAACGATGAATGCGTAACTTGAATGCTATGCCCACTGAAATGTCAGACTGACATGTCAAATTAGTGCAACTTGGTAGGTACCTAATTAAATACCCTCCTATTAGGTCAGATTGAATGTATTGCGATAAATATGGCTGGAGCAGCCAATTTCAAATGATAATTAAATCATCGGGAATGAGAGGATCTCAATTATTGGGTTTATTGGAGTTGGCACAACGGCGGTGATGCAGATTGGGCCACTATTTAAAACTATACGATTTATATGGAAAGTTGGTGTTGAATAAGTATAGGGTTATTTCGAGTGATATGTCCATAAAATTATATAAATGACATCATGTCAAAATATTGGAATATTAGTAAAAAATATTTATTATGATCTGGGAGTGAGGAATGGCGATCTATGTACTGAACAGAGACGAATGCAAAAATTTGTCAGGCCATGAAGTTATTGTAGTTTTTATTACCTATTGTAGTTATTTGTAGTTATTACTACCTATCATTGTAGTTATTCCTGTTATTATAGGTAAGTTATGTGCGTTTCCCGCCCAATTAGGAAGTTCGTGTAGCCACGTCACAAAATCAATACGTGGTTACATATCAATTCTCGTTTAGTTTTCCCATATTTTGATGAGGAAATAAAAGTTGCTTTAATGTTTTTAAACCACGAAATGTCTAACACTGATGTACTGACGAAACTTTTACTTCCGACGATGACCGAGGATTATTATACAACGAAACGCCCAAAAATTTAACGGGTAGAAAAGAACATGGTTCGTGGTACGGTCCTGTAAGAATTATTTCACAAAAATATGCTTGTCACGCTACTATTACGGAATAATGAATTCAAGAACTCCCAAACATAGGATAGTGAGGGCGGGGTCAACCAACGTTAATCATTGTTAATCATGAACCCGAAACAAGGCAGAATATATGAAAAAGTGCCGGGCGGCAAAGTTGTCGCGGACGGCAGTGATTGGAGCACGAGGTCAGTACATCTGATAAGGGGGGTCGATTTAGCCATTGCGTGCAGTCGCCGCCGTAGCCGTTTCTTCCGCTCGGAGCCCAACTGGGAGGTGGTTTTCCTGGTTGAGACGGATTGAAAGAGTTCCGAAACCATTCTTGATAGGTACTTTTAATAGCAGGTCGCGCTGACAATAATAATTAATGTTCGATTTATAATACTCTGTGTTCACTGCACGTGTCATGCGAATGCTCGGATTTATAAAGCGCAACACGAGAGAGTTCGAAAGTATCCCGGCCCTTGTAACTCTGTGTTTCTTTGGTCAGGCCAATCCTTAAATATGCAGCTGTCATCTGGAACCCTCAATAAGCAGTTCACAAGGCCCAGATTGAACGCGTGCAGCATGTTTTTTTTTTTTTGAGATACCTGGGATATAAAATGGGGATAACTTCCGAAAACATAAACCATGCGGATAAAAAGGGTCACGTGAGGGTCTCACTTCTCTCCGCTCACGTCGTTTCACCCTGGACATGTTGTGTTCTCTTCACAAGCTTCTCAATGGCGACATTGACTGCCCAGCTCTGCTTGAGAAAGTTGGCATCATGGTTTTCGCAGAACCCCAGTCGAAAGCGCCTCTCTCCTATCTGTACAATTCGCGGCTAC
>OX940974.1:74146932-74278539 GCA_954871275.1 Leptopterna dolabrata | reverse complement strand
AGAAGGAATTCGTCCCCTTTGATAGTGGCAGTAGGTATCGTACGGATTGCTTCTAGAACCTCGCTTCTATTCCGCGGCAAACAAGGAATTTTCTTTCGCTTTTGGTTGTAAGCAACGCGGCGCAGGCGTTTTACTTCTTCAAATCACAGATCATTTTCAACTTCTTTCAGGACCGTTCTGACAATCTGAAACAGATTTTCAGATTTGCTAACTACCTACTTTTTTACTTCCTTTTCTTTCCTTTTTTTATTCTACTATTTACTTCATTTTGTTTACTAACTAACTTATGGATAATAATAGAACATGCATCATCTTACTTTTAAAGGCTGTGTGGATAAGTCATCATCTGCTTTCCTCTTTACCGCCGTTCTTAATGAGCATAGTTGCATTTCTGCATCCGAAAGTGGAAGGCAACTGTTGATTCCACATTTTTCTACCACTTTCCTTCCCATTGTTTTAATAAAAGCCTTGCAGGAACTTCTCCTTTTACTGCACACCCATCTACCAGTCCCGTCCTTCAAAAACTTGTGAAAAAGGAACTTGTAATCATCTAAAAATATTGCATTTTTACCCTCACGACTTCCACCTTCAACAAAAACTGTTGTTGGGTCACCCATCGCGACACGTCAATAACAACTGGCTCGTTGTCACGGCATTGTGACGAGCACCGACCGTGTTCATGTTTGATGAGGGGCCCACGTCTCCGGAACACTGATACATTCCGACCGGCGAAGCGGGCTGGTGAGCGGGAGTACCTACTGGTACAACAACACTTTCACTTCTAGGGCGGGTCGGAGCACCCTAAGCCGTTGACCCTAAGTGCGGCGGACGGACAGCAATTTTTTTATTGCATTTTCGGAATCTAGGTACATACCTTGAAACGCAAACAATCAAATTTTGAGGGGGTTAAACTTTTTTTTTTCATGCTCGATTCCAAAGGTTCATTATTGAAGATAATAAACCAAAATCGAAAAACCCTATTGTTACACCAATTTTGCCCCCATAACACCCCTGGGGTGCATTCTGATCGGGCTGCCAATCTTCGGAGCACAACTCTGACCCAAGTGTGTTCCCAAATGGGGACCCAAACTGTATGCGGAAGAACGAAGATTTTAGACCAAAAGTTAACGTGAATTCACGTTAACGGCTGAAAACTTCATTAGAACCTCGATGTTCCACTCATTGGTCAGAATCGACTTCATATTTGGTCTCAAAACATGGAAAACCATACCTCACAAGCTCATTTTACTAAAACACACAAAAAAAAAACATTTTTACCCAATTTTTCACCCATACCACCGATGGGTATATTCCGGTCGGGCTGCAAGGTTTGAGGACACAACTAGGGCCCAAATGGAGCCTGTGTGCGAACGAACGAATTTTTTACACCGAAATTAATGTAGATATGGATGATACGGCGGACGGACATTGCATTTTTGGAATCTACCACCTTGAAACGTAAGAGAAAAATTGTTGAGGGGTTGTTATAAAATTGTTTGCTGAGCGAATACACAGGTGTATCATTCCAATAAAAATGGGTGTAAAAATAGGGTTTTTGTGTTTTAGTAACGTGAGCTTGAGAGGTATTGTTTTTCGTGTTTTTTAGGGCGGGTAGACCGAATATGAAGTCGATTTTGACCAAAGAGAGGGAAATTGAGGTTCTAACGAAGTTTCAGCTCCCAAAATTCATTTCTTATGATTCAAAAACCTGGGAATTGTCTGAAATCACCATACATTTGTATGATAACACTAGAAGTAGAATCAAGACAGTTAAATGGCAATAGATCAAAGGCAATTTGTCAAATAGGAGCCTAATTCATGTTTGTGGGGGGCCAAAATTGGTGGAAACAAACGAAAATAGCTATTTCAATTATGGCACACGAAAGAAACAATAAACGAACAGCCAAAATTTCTTTAGGGTTATCCAATGGGATAATAAATCTATGTGACAAGGGCAGCGTTTTTGGAATCTACGCACCTTGAAACCTAAAAGAAAAAATTTTGAGGGGGTGTTATAAAAATTCTTTGTTGAGCTAATACATAGGTATATTCACAGAATAATAAACCAAAAAAACTGGTGAAACAAGGACATGAGTCGCATTAAGAGTATCGGCCTCTTTAAAGGAATCAACAGTAAAAACCATGTTCATTTTCATATTATTTTTATCTGTTTTTCATTTTGGTTTATTATTTTCAGTAATGAACTTCTGGAATCGACCATGAAATTATTTTTCATAATTTTTTTCAAAATTTCATGGTTTTTTGTTTCAAGGGACGTAGAATATGAATATCGAATAAAAATATTTCCGTCCATCCACCGTCCGTGGCTTTTCCAAAATTCACGAAAGTTGGTGTATGGGTCCCGTTTGGGCTCTAGTTGATCCTCGAAGCTCGGCGTTACTTTCACTAATCTCTGAGGGGTGAAAAATAGGGGTTGAAGTATCCAGAGTGTCCCTATCTCGGAATATTTTGAGTGTGAGTTTTTCTGATTTTTAAATAGTTTGATTTTTTTTTTTTCAAGTAGTTTGATTTTGTGAGACCATCTGGAGCATTCTACGATGTTGCCATAAAATTTGCTATACAATTTGCCCTAAAGAGCCGGGTGTGTGCAGGCATCAAGCTGAGTTGAGAGCCCGCATCTCTGATCCTTCGGCCATGTTGGCGCTGTGGCCCAGTGGTTCCCGAGGTCGAAACCCAACCATGATTGAATATTTTTCACTCCACATCAACAATTTCCCTTCAGAACTTCATTTGTTTTTCTTTTTGCCATTTTAGCTGCTGTTTGTCATTGATTTTATTATTTTAGTAACACTTAACGATTTAGGTAGGTACCTAGTAACGAGTAAAGGGTTAGGTACTAAGCTACGGAGGGTCTGCGATCTACACATATATAGAACAGTTATCTATACAGAGCCGTGATATGTACTAGGCCTGGCAATTATAGACTTATAAATACGCAGTGGTGGATTCAAGAATTCTATAATTAAGTACCGCATTTGTTCATTACAAAAGCACCTACCAACAAAATCCAAAATTTACGGAACAATCTACTTCATACAACCATATGTGACGATAAAAGCTGTTACCTAGCACTGGTATCTGGGCTGGATGTATACCTATCGTGGAGGAACGGACGCAACATGAAAGAAGTTCATGAAAGGAGTCGCAAGGTTTTAGAACACTAGGATTTTAGTGTAGAAGATGTAATTAAAATGAATAATTGTTTCATAATAAATAAGTCATTACGGGAAAGTGGCTTAACTTACTTGAATACAGTTAATTTAATTAATAACCAGTGACCGTTTTTGAGAATGTAGTTTTGAAGAGACTCCCTAGGCGTGAAAGAGGCTAAGGGCGTTCACGACCCTCTCAATATTTTCTGGTCGCTTTATGAGGTACCATGAAAGTCTACGTTATCGCAGTTCGTAGGAACTACGAATACTCTTGGCAGTCCGCCCTGGGGCTGTTGCCAAAGATTAGGTACCCACCTGTTGTTTGGAGGTATAGATATGGCGGCTAATGGTTCCGTACTGCAATCGAAGCGCCTGATACCCCGAGTAGGTACATGCAGTCTAAAATGCTTGTTTTAAAATTTTCCCGAAATATATCTGTTTACAGGACAGAACAAGTAAGGTTTTTTAATCCTCCGTAACTCTGCACCGTGGGGATCTCCGGTGTTGATTTTTCAAACTCCCATTCTCGATGGGCCTCTGAGGACGTGAACCAAGTTTCGACCCTCGGGACCATCCGGTACCCGAGTTCTTAAAAAGGGCTTGGGGATTTTGAAAACCGTTATTTTTCAAGTTTTTCTACTTGTTCTTGCACTTCGACAGTGCTGCAGCCTCACATACAACGGATCGAACTAAAATCTTGCACACACATTCTTTATGCTCCAAAGGAAGTGCCTTTTGTGCATTTTGTCCCACGCCCTCCACCAACCTTTTAGGTGGGGAGGGGGAGGAGTCAGTTTTTAGGAGTAGGTTAGAGAAGGGTTTAAGAGCTGAAATTTGGCACACTTGTTCACTGGGGCTCGTTGAGAAATTGTTCAAAATCTGAACCAGGTCGGTTCAGTTTAAGCCGAGATTTGAACGATTTACCCCCTATACAGAATATTTCGTACCAAGAATCGTGATTTGGCTCAGCCTCATACCTCATCAGACCGTAATGTTAGCAAAAGGAAATTAGAACCTGAAAAACCTCAAGTTGAAATCCCAGAGGAAATAATGTATGGTGTTGCAACTAACAAAAATCTTCCAGGAGGATGGCTGCCCCCCCCCCCCCCCCACATTTCGAACCTACAACATTCTAAACGTACACGGGTTAGCAGTTCACTGGAGTCAGGTTTGAAAATGAATGATATTTTAGATATCATGTTAGCGGGCATAAATGTTATCAAGACGAACAGAGAAGAAGATATTGATGAAACAAAACTTGAGGAGTTTCTGCAGGAAAGAATAAACCAAATAAACACAACCAGCGTTGATGAAACCTACTAAAATCTGCGAATCAACAGTTGCCAAGAGACCGAGTATTGAACTTTTGCTCAAAAAAGTGGGCATTGATCTGGCCTTACTTCCAGAGACCTGGTTTACACCAGGAGTTCACTACCATTTCAGAGGGTACAACACAATACGACGGGACCTTAATGACGGTTGTGAAGGAGTGGCAATGCTCCTGAAAAATAATGTACTGCATGAAGAAGTTACGATTTATGGAACATTCAATTTCAGTCATATTACTGCCCGTATAAATAAGAACACACCACACTCCTTGTAACTTTCTTCGATATACAATGATTCTAATAATAATATTTCTAAGAATGAATGGGGCCCATATCTGCGGCAGCTGGGAACACCATTTGTGTGTGGAGATGACTGTACACCACCAGGCTTTTGGGAGTTCATATACTTCGAAAGGTAGGGAACTTATAGAAGCACTGGATGATTCACAGATTATTCATCTGAACGACGGTAAGCCGACAACCACTAGAAGGTTACGTCACAATAATATAACGGCGATTGACTTGACGCTAGCTTCAAAGTCCTTGTCACAAGGGTTTATTATTTTATCAAACAGAAATGTTGGCTGTTCATTCATTATTTATTTCATGTGAAATAATATTGAAATAGCTATTTTTGATGGTTTCCACCAATTTTGGCCCCCAAAAACCCTAATTAGGCCCCTATTTTTGACAAATTATTATCTTTGATCATTGATAGTGGCATTGAAATGTCTGGATTCACCTGAATGCTACTTCTTGTATTATTATGCAAATTTATGGTGATTTCAGACAGTTTCCCAGGTTTTTGACTAATAAAATATGAATTTTGGGAGCTGAAACTTCGCTAGAACCTCAGTTTTCCAATCGTTGGTCGAAGTCGACTTCATAGTTCATATTCCTTGCCCTAAAAAACATGGGAAACGATGCCTCACAAGCTGATGTTCCTAAAACATCAAAAAAACCTTTTCACGCCCATTTTTCACCCATAACACCCCTGGGTATATTCCGATCGGGCTGCAAAGCCACGAATACACGAGTAGCGCATGACACTGTGGCAAGAAGAATCCACTCAAGATCCAAGTGGAAAAGTCTTCAAAACAGGATTCCCATCCATACGCGGATCATCTCACGCGGGGTTACCCAGGAAATATGGTGCTAACCATTTCCTTCTTCGTAGTAATCATGATCTTTACGTAGTAATACCTCACGGACAGAGGGATATCACAGGGTTCACCATTATGCGACGTGAAGGAAATCAATGTTCAGTGAACTTGTGAAGATTTTAGACATGCCGACGAACTGTCCTTGTATTATAATATAATCAAATAACGCTGAAGTGTACAAAGCCGTATACAAATTTATAAAAACTTGTGAAATTATAATATGATTGTAATTAGTATTTAAATAAAAGTATGGTTATGGCGAAAACTAAGGCCGATAAAAAAAATAAAAAAAAATAAATTAAAAACCATCAAAAATAAACAAAAACGCTACAAATTATTACACAAAGGTTTATTGATTACCTGTATACATGCCCCTTCTGCATAGATCACTGTTTTCTGTGGTCAGTACCTACCCTCGAGCTCCCCCCCAGGAAAGCCCTAAATCGAGTACTGTGATGAATTTAAATTTATCATCACGGTGGCGTGAAGGAGTGAATAGATGAGAGCGAGGGGAATTTCACCTAGGCGGCGGTAATCCACCGATGTAGGTGAGAGGAAGGAGATTCACCCAGGCGGCGGTAATCCACCGATGTGAGTGAAGGGAGGAATCTCGTCTAGGCGGCGGTAATCCACCGATGTAGGCGAGAGGAAGGAAATTCACCCAGGCGGCGGTAATCCACCGATGTGGGTGAAGGAAGGAAGGTGCTTGTCTAGGCGGCGGTAATCCACCGATGTAGACAAGAGGAGAAGGTAGGAGGTGAATTCCCAGAGCGGCGGATACCACCAGGCATCTGGGAGGAGGAAGGTAGAGAGAGAAGAGAGAGCTGGTTAGAGGAAGTGTCGAATGAAGCTAAAGCCCCAGGATCCAGGGTTATATAGGAACTGGAGGCCTCTCCCTCCAACTCCCCTGTTGGGAGTTTTGGGGGGGGCCCAGGTTGTGTCCCCTGGATTCTGTTGCCTGTCTCCCCACTCAGATGTTTATTAGCGGAAGGTAATTTTTACATAGGAATATTGGTGAGAGCTTTAAGGTTGTAGTGGAGTGTTCCCGGGAGGGACTCACGACAGAGGTCCCCCCAGTTCGAACCAATGTTTGAGGTAGCTGAAGGCTCAAGTTGACAGTGGCTGAGGGCTGCGGAAACAAAAAAGGGGAAGCTGAAGGCGCAAGGATACAGGAGCTGAAGGCTGAAACAAACAATTGCAGTGCTGAAGGCAGAAGAGTGACCGGAGGTGTCTTAAAGCTAGGGTGATATACAAGTAGTAGAATAAGTAGGCATAGGTTGACATAAGTAGACATAAGTAGGGCTAAGTAGACAAAAGTAGACATAAGGTGACATAAGTAGATAAGTAGATGTAAGTAGATGTAAGTAGATGTAAGACATAAGTAGAAGTAAGACATAAGTAGATGTAAGTAGACGAAATTTGATGATGGGAAACATATGTACAAGGAGGGTGTGATGAAAAATTTGATGAAGAGACAATATTTACAAAGGTGATGAGTTCGTTGATGATGATAAGAGGGGTGATAGTCAGATAGATAGCTAGATATTTACAGGTGCAAGGTATTTACAAGTAGTATTTACAGGTATGTATAGGTATTTACAGGTATGTACAATTTTTTGGTACGGTTTCAGGGGAGGCAGATCGGAGCGGGGTTGTGAAATCCGCCGTTCCCTGGGTGTGGACAGTGTGCAGTGTAATGTGGTGAGTGTGTAATGATGGTGAGGTGATGGGGTGAGGGAGGCGACTCCCTCTAACAGTCTTCACGTTAGTGAAGACTGACAGAGGGGCCCCTTCACTGCCGGGGCGGTGGTGAAGGGGAAGAGCCGGTGGGAGCCGGTACCCGGGACGTCGCGGAGGTGGGTGGCGACGTTGGGGTCCGGCGGGCGAAATGGAGGTGATGTGTGGCGTGTGTGGTGTAGGGGTGGTCGGGTGAGTGGTGTGGGGCGAAGTGTCTGGGAGGACGGGGGCTGGTTTACATCGGGCGAGGGGTACAGTGTGGGGCTTCCCGTCAATTAACAGGGTAGCCGTGGTGTTTGTGGAGCGGATGACGTGGAAGGGCCCGGCGTAGAGAGGTGAAAATGTTTTGTGGATGCCGGGCTCCTTCAAGTACATGTGAGTGGCTGTGTAAAAACGTGTGGGATAGGTGGTGTCGTTGTGTGGTGTTGTTGTGCGGAGTGGTTCCCTGTTAATTGACGGGGTGGGGTGTGGGGTGAAGATGTCGGCTGGCAAACGTAAAGGGTCACGAAAAGCGTGTTGTGCGGGACTTGTGTTGTCTGAAGGACGGGCGGAAGTGCGGAGGCTAAGTAGAACGTAGGGGAGGGTTTTGGTCCATGAAGGGGTAGTGGCTGATGTGGAGATGGCTTGCTTGAGGACCGAGTGCCACCGCTCTATTTTCCCGTTGGATTGGGGGTGATAAGGAGTGGTGCGGATTTTCTGAATCCCGAGGGAACGGAGCAGGTCGGCAAAGTGGGCTGATTCAAATTGCCTCCCCTGATCGACCGTGAGTGTCCGCGGACAACCGTAGCGGCTGATCCATTGAGTGAGGAAGGCCGCGGCGACGGCGTCCGCGGTAATGTGGGCGAGTGGGATACACTCTACCCAATTTGTCGCACGGTCGATCATGGTGAGGCAATACCTCTTCCCCTCGGAGGGGGGAAGAGGGCCGACCAGATCCATGTGGACGTGTTCCCACGGGAGAGAATCGGGGATAGGTTGAGGAGGTACATGGGGGTGAGCCGAGACCTTGAATTGCTGGCACTTCTGGCACCCCAGAACCCAGGTACGTATATCCGTGTTCATATGGGGCCAGAAGTACCGCGTTTTGATGAGGTCCCGGCTCGCCCGAATGCCGGGATGATGGAGGGAGTGGTAGTGTAGGAACAACTGCCTCCTCAGCTCCGGTGGGACGTACGGGCGCGGTGTGTCGGCCGATACGTCGCACCAGAGGTCTAGGGGAGGCAGCTGTTCCAATTTTGAGGCGGAGATGAGATGGGAAAGAGCGGGATCGGAGGTAGGAGTTTGATGGTTTTTGAGGGTTTGCGGGGAAGGGAAGGGCAGTAGCTCCGCCACCGGCGCAGGGGTGGGGCGGGAGAGGGCGTCGGCAACGCAGTTGTCGGCCCCCGGCAAATAACGAATATCGGACGTGAATTGTCCGATAAATTCGAGTTGCCGGAGGCGACGGGGGGAGGCTGATTTTCGATTTTGGAGGAGGGCGTGGGTGAGGGGCTTGTGGTCGGTTATGACAGAGAACTGCCTGCCCTCCACGAAGTCACGAAAGTGTTTGATGGCTTCGTGGATGGCGAGGAGTTCTCTGTCAAAGGTGGAGTAATTTTTTTGTGTGGGGGACAGAGTTTTGGAGAAAAAGCCGAGAGGTTGGGGGGTGGCGCCGGTGTGTTGGTGGAGTACTGCCCCGATGGCCCAGTCGGACGCATCCGTGGTGATGGAGAGGGGGGCATGGGGATCGGGATGGGCCAATAGAGCGGCGTCAACTAGGTCCTGTTTGCATTGTTGGAAGGCGGTAGTGAGGGCGGGGGTCCATGAAATGGGGCGTTTATCGTTTTTTTTAGCCGGTTGTGGGATAGCGTGTATGAGTGGTTGTTGGTGTTGTGCCGCGTGTTTGATGTGTCTACGGTAAAAGTTCAGCATACCCAGGAAACGGCGGAGTTCTGAGACAGTGTTGGGACGTGGGAAATCGGTGAGGGTGTGAACCTTGTCTGGTAGGGGTTTTATTCCTTCGGACGAAACCTGGTGGCCGAGGCAGCGGACGGAGGGCTGGGCGAGGACGCACTTTGGAGTGTTAATGGTGAGGCCCTCGGCCGCGAAGATGTCAAGTACCTGTGTCAGGTGTGCGAGGTGTTCGGTTGGGTCTCGGGAAGCGATCAGTACGTCGTCCAAAAAACAGAAGACGAAGGGTAGGCCTCGTAGTATGTTGTCCATGTAACGCTGCCATGTTTGGGCAGCGTTACGGAGGCCGAAACCCATTTTGATATACTCGAACAGGCCGAAAGGGGTGATGATAGCTGTTTTAGGAACGTCAGGGGGGTAGATGTGAATGTGATGGAAGGCACGGGAGATGTCGAGTGTAGAAAAGATGGTGGTGGTTGGTCCCCCGCGAAGGAGACGCGGGGTGATTTTTTGCCGTTCCGGGGAGGGGGAACGGTAGTGGCGGCGCGAGTGGCGGCCGGAGGGGTGGTTGTCTTGGGGGCGGGGTTGGAGGGGCCGTTCCGTGGTGGGGGAACGGTAGCGGCGGCGCTAGTGGCGGCCGGAGGGTTGGCTGCCCTGGAGGCGGGCTTGGAGGGGCCGTTCCGGGGTGGGGGAACGGTAGCGGCGGCGCTGGTGGCGGCCGGAGGGTTGGCTGCCCTGGAGGCGGGCTTGGAGGGGCCGTTCCGGGGTGGGGGAACGGGAGTGGCGGCGCTGGCGGCGGCCGGAGGGTTGGCTGCCCTGGAGGCGGGCTTGGAGGGGCCGTTCCGGGGTGGGGGAACGGGAGCGGCGGCGCTAGTGGCGGCCGGAAGGTTGGCAGCCCTGGAGGCGGGCTTGGGGGGGCTGACTCGGGGTGGGGGAGCAGTTGATGGAGAGGTGGGGTGTTTAGCGGCGCCGTCAGATGCGGTCGGGAGGTTGGCAGCCGTGGCGGCGGTGTAGGAGGGGTAGCGAGGCGAGGTGGAGGTGGTGTGAATGCGGGCGGGGAGGGGTTGGTGGTGGTCCCCCCCGTGTTGGCGAGGAGGGGGGCCCGCCGGATTTACCGGCGGGCGTCCGCGTTTCCCTGCTTGGAGGAGTAGGAGCAGGGGGGCTGGCATTTGCGGGCCTCCCCACCGAAGTTCACATGGTAGACACAGCGGTGGGGGGGGTCCGCCGGGAGGTAGGTCCTGGTGGGGCGCGTGGAGTTGGAGTGGGGCGCCGTTTTTGGGGACCTCCCTCTCTGTTGCTGGGAGGGGGAGACGGTGCGGCGGTCGGCCGAGCGCTGGCGTCGGTGGTCGGAGGAGGGGGTCGGCCGGCGATCGACGGAGAGGGAGCGGCGCCGGTGGAGGGAGGGGGGGCCGGCGGCGCTCTTCAGACGGCGATCGGTCCCTGCGGGGGGTGGGGAAGCGGGGTGCGGCGACCTCCGTGACGCTGGCGGCCGCGGCGAGGTCGTAGACTGTGTCGGCCAGACGGAGAAGCGGCTCGTCCGGTCCGTCGAGGTGGCTGGCGAGCGCCATCTGGATGGGGTGGGGGAGGGCTCGCAGCCAGAACGTCCGAGCGATGTCGGCCGTCACGACGTCGTGTAGTTGATGACGTAGGCGACGGTACAGGTGGGAAGGCTTCAAATCGCCGAGATGTTGGGGCTGGGACAGCGCTGCGACACGTGCGATCTTGGAGGGCTGGTATAAGTTGATGAGGCGGCTGCGGAGGTCGTCGTAGGCGGCCGTGGCGTCGGGGGAGATGTCAGATGTCTGCAGGAGGATCTCATATGGTAACAAGGAGATGATGCGTGAGTAGCGGGTACGCTGGCTGCGGATGTTGGCGGCAGAAAACGCAGCGTCGACCTGGAAGAACCAGAGTGCGGGGTCGTGCGTGTAGAAGGGGGGTAGCGACAGCGGGAACGACGCGGAGGCCGTCGTGACGTCGGCGGCGGCGTGTGCGGCAGCTGCAGCGGCGGCGGCAGCGGCGGCGGCGGATGCGGTGGAGCCGGGTGGTGAGAGGCTGGTGAAGGGGTTGTCGGTTGCGTCAGATGTCGCAGCGGTCGGCGGCTGCAGCAGGGACGGCCGGAGGAGCGGCGGTGACGGCGAGTTCGGGTCCATAGTTGAGGTGTCTGGAAACAAAATTCAAATTTGTTGAGGTTTTGAATTTTTCAAAATTCGCAATTCGCGGCGGCGGAGGTGGTTGCAGCGGAGCGTTGAGGGTTGTGTGAGCGGATGCGGGTGGGCCAAAAATTGCGAATTTAAACTGACTATTTTAAATGTGAATTTAAAATGCGGGACACCGAACTAGACTGGGGGCGACACATGAGGTGGTAAGAAGGGAGGAAGGGTAGAAGGTTGGATGAACGTCGGGTTCACCACTGTGATGAATTTAAATTTATCATCACGGTGGCGTGAAGGAGTGAATAGATGAGAGCGAGGGGAATTTCACCTAGGCGGCGGTAATCCACCGATGTAGGTGAGAGGAAGGAGATTCACCCAGGCGGCGGTAATCCACCGATGTGAGTGAAGGGAGGAATCTCGTCTAGGCGGCGGTAATCCACCGATGTAGGCGAGAGGAAGGAAATTCACCCAGGCGGCGGTAATCCACCGATGTGGGTGAAGGAAGGAAGGTGCTTGTCTAGGCGGCGGTAATCCACCGATGTAGACAAGAGGAGAAGGTAGGAGGTGAATTCCCAGAGCGGCGGATACCACCAGGCATCTGGGAGGAGGAAGGTAGAGAGAGAAGAGAGAGCTGGTTAGAGGAAGTGTCGAATGAAGCTAAAGCCCCAGGATCCAGGGTTATATAGGAACTGGAGGCCTCTCCCTCCAACTCCCCTGTTGGGAGTTTTGGGGGGGGCCCAGGTTGTGTCCCCTGGATTCTGTTGCCTGTCTCCCCACTCAGATGTTTATTAGCGGAAGGTAATTTTTACATAGGAATATTGGTGAGAGCTTTAAGGTTGTAGTGGAGTGTTCCCGGGAGGGACTCACGACAGATGGAGTACTGCCCCGATGGCCCAGTCGGACGCATCTGTGGTGATGGAGAGGGGGGCATGGGGGTCGGGATGGGCCAATAGAGCGGCGTCAACTAGGTCCTGTTTGCATTGTTGGAAGGCGGTAGTGAGGGCGGGGGTCCATGAAATGGGGCGTTTATCGTTTTTTTTAGCCGGTTGTGGGATAGCGTGTATGAGTGGTTGTTGGTGTTGTGCCGCGTGGCGTGAAGGAGTGAATAGATGAGAGCGAGGGAATTTCACCTAGGCGGCGGTAATCCACCGATGTAGGTGAGAGGAAGGAAATTCACCCAGGCGGCGGTAATCCACCGATGTGAGTGAAGGAAGGAATCTCGTCTAGGCGGCGGTAATCCACCGATGTAGGCGAGAGGAAGGAAATTCACCCAGGCGGCGGTAATCCACCGATGTGGGTGAAGGAAGGAAGGTGCTTGTCTAGGCGGCGGATATCCACCGATGTAGACAAGAGGAGAAGGTAGGAGGTGAATTCCCAGAGCGGCGGATACCACCAGGCATCTGGGAGGAGGAAGGTAGAGAGAGAAGAGAGAGCTGGTTAGAGGAAGTGTCGAATGAAGCTAAAGCCCCAGGATCCAGGGTTATATAGGAACTGGAGGCCTCTCCCTCCAACTCCCCTGTTGGGAGTTTTGGGGGGGGCCCAGGTTGTGTCCCCTGGATTCTGTTGCCTGTCTCCCCACTCAGATGTTTATTAGCGGAAGGTAATTTTTACATAGGAATATTGGTGAGAGCTTTAAGGTTGTAGTGGAGTGTTCCCGGGAGGGACTCACGACAGAGGTCCCCCCAGTTCGAACCAATGTTTGAGGTAGCTGAAGGCTCAAGTTGACAGTGGCTGAGGGCTGCGGAAACAAAAGGGGAAGCTGAAGGCGCAAGGATACAGGAGCTGAAGGCTGAAACAAACAATTGCAGTGCTGAAGGCAGAAGAGTGACCGGAGGTGTCTTAAATCTAGGGTGATATACAAGTAGTAGAATAAGTAGGCATAAGTTGACATAAGTAGACATAAGTAGGGCTAAGTAGACAAAAGTAGACATAAGGTGACATAAGTAGATAAGTAGATGTAAGTAGATGTAAGTAGATGTAAGTAGATGTAAGTAGATGTAAGACATAAGTAGAAGTAAGACATAAGTAGATGTAAGTAGATGTAAGTAGACGAAATTTGATGATGGGAAACATATGTACAAGGAGGGTGTGATGAAAAATTTGATGAAGAGACAATATTTACAAAGGTGATGAGTTCGATGATGATGATAAGAGGGGTGATAGTCAGATAGATAGCTAGATATTTACAGGTGCAAGGTATTTACAAGTAGTATTTACAGGTATGTATAGGTATTTACAGGTATGTACAATTTTTTGGTACGGTTTCAGGGGAGGCAGATCGGAGCGGGGTTGTGAAATCCGCCGTTCCCTGGGTGTGGACAGTGTGCAGTGTAATGTGGTGAGTGTGTAATGATGGTGAGGTGATGGGGTGAGGGAGGCGACTCCCTCTAACAGTCTTCACGTTAGTGAAGACTGACAGAGGGGCCCCTTCACTGCCGGGGCGGTGGTGAAGGGGAAGAGCCGGTGGGAGCCGGTACCCGGGACGTCGCGGAGGTGGGTGGCGACGTTGGGGTCCGGCGGGCGAAATGGAGGTGATGTGTGGCGTGTGTGGTGTAGGGGTGGTCGGGTGAGTGGTGTGGGGCGAAGTGTCTGGGAGGACGGGGGCTGGTTTACATCGGGCGAGGGGTACAGTGTGGGGCTTCCCGTCAATTAACAGGGTAGCCGTGGTGTTTGTGGAGCGGATGACGTGGAAGGGCCCGGCGTAGAGAGGTGAAAATGTTTTGTGGATGCCGGGCTCCTTCAAGTACATGTGAGTGGCTGTGTAAAAACGTGTGGGATAGGTGGTGTCGTTGTGTGGTGTTGTTGTGCGGAGTGGTTCCCTGTTAATTGACGGGGTGGGGTGTGGGGTGAAGATGTCGGCTGGCAAACGTAAAGGGTCACGAAAAGCGTGTTGTGCGGGACTTGTGTTGTCTGAAGGACGGGCGGAAGTGCGGAGGCTAAGTAGAACGTAGGGGAGGGTTTTGGTCCATGAAGGGGAAGTGGCTGATGTGGAGATGGCTTGCTTGAGGACCGAGTGCCACCGCTCTATTTTCCCGTTGGATTGGGGGTGATAAGGAGTGGTGCGGATTTTCTGAATCCCGAGGGAACGGAGGAGGTCGGCAAAGTGGGCTGATTCAAATTGCCTCCCCTGATCGACCGTGAGTGTCCGCGGACAACCGTAGCGGCTGATCCATTGAGTGAGGAAGGCCGCGGCGACGGCGTCCGCGGTAATGTGGGCGAGTGGGATACACTCTACCCAATTTGTCGCACGGTCGATCATGGTGAGGCAATACCTCTTCCCCTCGGAGGGGGGAAGAGGGCCGACCAGATCCATGTGGACGTGTTCCCACGGGAGAGAATCGGGGATAGGTTGAGGAGGTACATGGGGGTGAGCCGAGACCTTGAATTGCTGGCACTTCTGGCACCCCAGAACCCAGGTACGTATATCCGTGTTCATATGGGGCCAGAAGTACCGCGTTTTGATGAGGTCCCGGCTCGCCCGAATGCCGGGATGATGGAGGGAGTGGTAGTGTAGGAACAACTGCCTCCTCAGCTCCGGTGGGACGTACGGGCGCGGTGTGTCGGCCGATACGTCGCACCAGAGGTCTAGGGGAGGCAGCTGTTCCAATTTTGAGGCGGAGATGAGATGGGAAAGAGCGGGATCGGAGGTAGGAGTTTGATGGTTTTTGAGGGTTTGCGGGGAAGGGAAGGGCAGTAGCTCCGCCACCGGCGCAGGGGTGGGGCGGGAGAGGGCGTCGGCAACGCAGTTGTCGGCCCCCGGCAAATAACGAATATCGGACGTGAATTGTCCGATAAATTCGAGTTGCCGGAGGCGACGGGGGGAGGCTGATTTTCGATTTTGGAGGAGGGCGTGGGTGAGGGGCTTGTGGTCGGTTATGACAGAGAACTGCCTGCCCTCCACGAAGTCACGAAAGTGTTTGATGGCTTCGTGGATGGCGAGGAGTTCTCTGTCAAAGGTGGAGTAATTTTTTTGTGTGGGGGACAGAGTTTTGGAGAAAAAGCCGAGAGGTTGGGGGGTGGCGCCGGTGTGTTGGTGGAGTACTGCCCCGATGGCCCAGTCGGATGCATCTGTGGTGATGGAGAGGGGGGCATGGGGATCGGGATGGGCCAATAGAGCGGCGTCAACTAGGTCCTGTTTGCATTGTTGGAAGGCGGTAGTGAGGGCGGGGGTCCATGAAATGGGGCGTTTATCGTTTTTTTTAGCCGGTTGTGGGATAGCGTGTATGAGTGGTTGTTGGTGTTGTGCCGCGTGTTTGATGTGTCTACGGTAAAAGTTCAGCATACCCAGGAAACGGCGGAGTTCTGAGACAGTGTTGGGACGTGGGAAATCGGTGAGGGTGTGAACCTTGTCTGGTAGGGGTTTTATTCCTTCGGACGAAACCTGGTGGCCGAGGCAGCGGACGGAGGGCTGGGCGAGGACGCACTTTGGAGTGTTAATGGTGAGGCCCTCGGCGGCGAAGATGTCAAGTACTTGTGTCAGGTGTGCGAGGTGTTCGGTTGGGTCTCGGGAAGCGATCAGTACGTCGTCCAAAAAACAGAAGACGAAGGGTAGGCCTCGTAGTATGTTGTCCATGTAACGCTGCCATGTTTGGGCAGCGTTACGGAGGCCGAAACCCATTTTGATATACTCGAACAGGCCGAAAGGGGTGATGATAGCTGTTTTAGGAACGTCAGGGGGGTAGATGTGAATGTGATGGAAGGCACGGGAGATGTCGAGTGTAGAAAAGATGGTGGTGTTGTGCAGGTGGGAAGAGAAATCCCTGAGGTGCGGGACGTTGTAAAGGTCTGGGGTTGTACGGGCATTGAGGCGGCGGTAGTCGCCGCATGGGCGGATATCCCCGTTAGGCTTCTGCACAATATGTAGTGGAGAAGCCCACGGGGATTTGGAGGGACGGATAATGCCGTCTTTGATGAGGAGGTCAAAATGTTTGCGGGCCTGTGAGAGTTGGAGGGGGTGGAGGCGTCGTGCTTTCGCGGATATTGGGGGGCCAGAGGTTTCTATGAAGTGCTGGGTCTGTGAGATGTGGGCTGAGGGGCGGCGCTGGGGTTTGTAGTTGAGGAGGAGTTGTTCAAACTTGGACGGGGGTCGATCCACCGCATGTATGAACCCGGGGATGGGTTTCTGGGTGGAGGGGTCGAGCAGGCGCGCGTTACGGACGTCTACCTGGAGGCCGAAATATGCGAGGAAATCGGCCCCCAGGATAGCTTTCTCTACGTCCGCCACGGTAAATTCCCACTCGTACGCGAGCCCGCTCATATGAATTGATGAGCGGTACGTCCCGTACGAGGGGATGGTAGTACCGTTGGCGGCGTAGAGGAGTTGCCGGTAACAACGCGCCTGTCGCCGGAGAATGTTATTAGGGAAGATGGAGAGCGCCGCCCCTGTGTCAACGAGGAAGGGGACGTGCGTTTTTGAACATTTCAGGAACAGGCGTTGATGAGCTGGGGCGGAGTGAGGTAAAATTGGCGAGGTGTTGGTGTCCGTCGGAGGGGGGGGGCTTGGTTCGTCCGAGGTGATGGGCGGGTGCGGTGGTGGTGGTTGGTCCCCCGCGAAGGAGACGCGGGGTGATTGTTTGCCGTTCCGGGGAGGGGGAACGGTAGTGGCGGCGCGAGTAGCGGCCGGAGGGGTGGTCGTCTTGGGGGCGGGGTTGGAGGGGCCGTTCCGTGGTGGGGGAACGGTAGCGGCGGCGCTAGTGGCGGCCGGAGGGTTGGCTGCCCTGGAGGCGGGCTTGGAGGGGCCGTTCCGGGGTGGGGGAACGGTAGCGGCGGCGCTGGTGGCGGCCGGAGGGTTGGCTGCCCTGGAGGCGGGCTTGGAGGGGCCGTTCCGGGGTGGGGGAACGGGAGTGGCGGCGCTGGCGGCGGCCGGAGGGTTGGCTGCCCTGGAGGCGGGCTTGGAGGGGCCGTTCCGGGGTGGGGGAACGGGAGTGGCGGCGCTAGTGGCGGCCGGAAGGTTGGCAGCCCTGGAGGCGGGCTTGGGGGGGTTGACTCGGGGTGGGGGAGCAGTTGATGGAGAGGTGGGGTGTTTAGCGGCGCCGTCAGATGCGGCCGGGAGGTTGGCAGCCGTGGCGGCGGCGTAGGAGGGGTAGCGAGGCGAGGTGGTAATCCACCGATGTAGGCGAGAGGAAGGAAATTCACCCAGGCGGCGGTAATCCACCGATGTGGGTGAAGGAAGGAAGGTGCTTGTCTAGGCGGCGGTAATCCACCGATGTAGACAAGAGGAGAAGGTAGGAGGTGAATTCCCAGAGCGGCGGATACCACCAGGCATCTGGGAGGAGGAAGGTAGAGAGAGAAGAGAGAGCTGGTTAGAGGAAGTGTCGAATGAAGCTAAAGCCCCAGGATCCAGGGTTATATAGGAACTGGAGGCCTCTCCCTCCAACTCCCCTGTTGGGAGTTTTGGGGGGGGCCCAGGTTGTGTCCCCTGGATTCTGTTGCCTGTCTCCCCACTCAGATGTTTATTAGCGGAAGGTAATTTTTACATAGGAATATTGGTGAGAGCTTTAAGGTTGTAGTGGAGTGTTCCCGGGAGGGACTCACGACAAGTACCTACTGGTGCCAGCCGGGGAATTGCAGTTTCATAAATATGCGCAGGATTCAGTAATTCACTCATTAATTTATTATTTGTTGTTATTCATGAAGCGTAACGTTTTTTGAAGTTACGGAAGTACCTGTCAACAAAATCCAAAAGAGCCGTCATTCTTCAAATAAAATAATATAGCAGAGCAACCAACTCGACGTCATACAGCCTTGCGTGATTATAATCAGCTGTTCCCTAGCAATGATATCTGGGCCGGATTTATACCGTTTCATTCACTATCATGTTGACGAAGCTTTTCGGTGCAAACGAATAGCTGGTCTTACAATGCTCCGGGTGGTCTCAAAAAATGCTTCAGTTCGAGATCAATTGAAAACCTTAGACCATACCCTGCTATTGAAAGTTTCGAGCAGCGGCGTCCTGAAAATGTCATCTCCTATTTTTCACCCCTTAGAGATGACTGACAGTAACGCCGAGCTTAACGGACCAAATAGACTCCCAATGGGACCTGCAAACCGAATGTCATTAATTTTGGTTCATGGTAACTAAGAAAAGTGCGAAGTACGGCGTGCGGCGGACGGAAAGGTTCATTATTGAAAATAATAAACTAAAAGCCGAGTTATAACTGTAAACTTGAAAACAATGCAACTTAGGCTCAGGTAGGTGACTGACAAGATCCCGTTTGGAGCGCTGTCACTTTCACGTATTATAGGCACTTTGCAGCGCTTTTTAAAAAGAGTTGAAAACAAAGTTTCATACAAAATATACAATTTTTTTGTTGAAGGCTTAGAATTTCAACGCTGTTTGGAGGGCAGCTTTTTACTCCCCAAGCAAAAAGCTGCCGCCAAACAATGTTGGAAGAAATTTCAAGGTTTGGAGGGAAGAAACCGGTTTCTATACACACATCCAACAGAGGAGGAAGGAACAGGTTTCTGTATGCACCTGAGCGAGGTGCGAAGCACCGAGCATATGCTATCTTGGCGGGCAAAATGTATATCAATCCTTTTTGCGGCTGAGAAGGTTTTCTTGGCGGGTAAATTTTTACAACAGGTTTTTGCGGGGGATCTACTACTACACAACTTCTAGTGCTATAGTATGCTGTTTTTTGGAGCATTTTATAAGTATTGCAAGGCGGGAATCATTAGCTCGCTCTTATTTTCTGTTTGAGAGGTAGGTAGTTTAGTTCTTTCCCCACCTATCAGTTGTTGGTATTGCACAGTTTTAGCCCGACCTTCACATGCCCACGGGAGTTTCACTCAATAACTCAACTCCGCCACTTGACAGTAAATGATAGGTGTTGAGGTTCTTAATCTATTAGTAAAGGTGTAGGCTTGACCTGCTCATTGCTTACCGTTACGTGACGTGTTGGAGAATATATTGTGTTAGGATGATGGGTTCCTTTGTTTTGGTGTTAGATAGATAATGATTTTATTGACGATAAAGAAAAAGAAACAGTACACTTTATGAGAGTAGAAAAATACAAACTTATAGATGTCTATAAAGGACAGTCAACATATCGCCGGCTATCTCTCATCCACGATGCAGCTCTTTACAATATTACTGTTACCTTCCGAAGTGATGTATATAACACAACATTCTGTGTAGGTCATTTTGAAAAAGAAATAATTTATTTGTAAGAAATTAGAAAATAAATGAATAAATAATGATATTAGCAATAGACTAAAATAAATAAATTTAAAAAAACAAAAGTAAGTCTTCAAACATAGGCATTAACTAATACGTATAATATTACCAACGTACTAATACGTATAATATTATCCAAAGCGTTTTAACCACTTACAATTAACCACGAGTATACTAATTTTGCTTCCTTACTGCCGGAAGGTAGGAAAGCCTTGGATTTGTGATTGAGTTTAAAAAAAATCTGTGTCCAAAATGAAAATGTCCACTACCATTTTATGTTTCAGACATCAAGGAACATTTTTGGTTCCGTGCCTGTGGTGAGTTCCTTGTAACGCCCGTAACTACCCGAATAATGGTCGAAAGGGGCTAAAATTGGGAGGGTAGGTGAGGTTAGGTCACAGATGCCAAAATCATTGAAAAAGTACTGTAACTTTCGTATGCGCATGCGCAAACGTGAAATACTTGAAACATCCATAACTACCTTGAATATTGTTGAAATGAGTTCAGACTTGGAGGGTCGATCGGAGATAGTACATTGATAGTTCCAAGTGAATTTCTTCGGAATCGTACTGTAACTTTCGGCTGCGCATGCGCGAACATGAGATGTTGATCATTTCCTTGTAACGCTGTTAACTACGCGAAAAATAGTTGTAGAGAGCTAAAATTCTGAGGGTGTACGCGGGTTGGATCGCAGATGGTCCCTTATTAAAATCATTGAAATCTTACCGTAACTTTCGTCTCCGCATGCGCCAACGTGAAATACTTGAAACGCTGTTCCATATGAATTTCATTAGAATCCTTCTGTAACTTTCGTCTGCGCATGCGCAAACATGAAATGTTGAAAAAATGTTGAAATATATGATCCTATTACGCATATTAGGTAATCTATACTACTCTATTCATTGCTGTTCAATCATTATGACTCATCATATTTTTACCAACTGATTAAAAAACGTTAAGCAGTATGTTACAATAAGTGAGGAAGCTGTACTGCCAGCCCAACTTGGCAGACGTTTTTTATAAGCATCTCTTTTATACATCTGTGGCGATTTTAAGTTAATAGGTAAAGATTTATGCACTATTATATACATTATGTACCGAGGGTTCTTGGTGTATAGAGTAGTTTTGGTCCGTAAGTTTCTAACATTTCCTTCCAAGCGGAATCTTGTTGGATATCCATGTGCTATTTCATTAGAAATTATTTCAAGATGTCTGAAATAGTAAAGCAGCAGGTTTTTTTTTTTACAAACAACTGTCTTATAGAGAAGGTCTTGCTTACGTCAGATCGGATTTCGAATTTTATCTACCGTCGTGAACATGCGCACCACAAGTTACTCCGATATTCCACCTTCACTTTGAAACACGTCAGCAAACAGTTCAGGTGGCACTCTCCAGTTATCGGCTGTCATCATGGGTGCTCACTATGGAATTATTTTTACTTTGCCAGGTTTGGTGGGGGGGGGGGGGGGGGGGGTATGGAACGTAACCTCAAGGGCGTGGGTGGTCCTACCATGTTGTACTGCAGCCATAATGTCCACGTCTGGTTATTCACAGTGCACTTCTCTGCGCCATACCCGCTTCTTTCAGAACTTGATGTCAGCAGCCTCTGTAACTTCTCATAGCTTGAGTTCTGTTCAATTCCCACCTCATGATGCGGAAAGAGACTTATTGAACCGCTCACATTGCATCATCGTATTCTTGCAACAGCAATATCTACCGCTACCCTGACATTGACATAGATACTGCTGCTGAAAGTAAAGATCTTTAAAATCTAGAAAATTTCGAAACAAAGCAAGACGAGAATGCAGGAAATTTCGTACTTGATAATCCATTGATCAGAGATGAAAATTTATGAACACCGGCCGTGTGAACATCATTACAAGCTTCGTGAAGGCTTGTGTTAGTGCCCGTCTGAGTCGAGCTGAAGACGAATGCTAACTTCTAGCCAAATGCGGAAATCCCAGTTTGAACATACTCATATTCATACCAATCAACGTCCGACTTTCATTATTAAAAGTTTTGAAATAAAACCCAGCTTATATAAAACTCACAAATCTTACCGTGAACATGGATGATCTCCATTTTCGAATTGTCAGTGATTATACATTTTAAGCAGGACTACGTCGACCATAATTCCCAAGTTTCAGTAGAATTTGGCCACCCAATCACCCAGTCATTTTAAACCAGATCATCCAGATAGGTTATGAAATGCCCCTGTAGTCCCGCTTGTGAAAAATTCACACAAGTCACTGAGTGGATAGCATAGAAGGTGCGAGCCGGTAGAAAAAACGCTGCAAATCCTTGCACAACGGTTTATTATTTTGTACAGAATACCCTTCTGTTACAGATCACAGCTCTCTGTATAGATAACCCGTCTATATAATATAATATGTACTATTCTATACATATTATGTAGATCGCAGGTCCTCCGTAGGTTAGTACCTAACGCCGTACCTACTCGTTACTAGGTAACTACCTACATCACGAGTTAAATGTTGCTAAAATATTTCTGTCGATGACAAACAGTAACTAAAATGGCAAAAAGAAACGCAAATAATGAAGTTCTGAAGGGAAATTGTTGATTTGGAGTGAAAAAAGTTGCAAAAGTACCTACCAACAAACTCCAGCCCCTTCTACGTAGATGTTATAATGAACCGTTGTGTAACAATTTACCGTTGTGTAATAATCTACCATTGTGTAATAATTTACCCATCAATCAACCAACTCGACTTCATACTCCGTGATTATAATCATGCGCTCCCTAGCAATGATGATCTCGGACCAATTTCCGATTGTTAGCGCGTCCCTAGTGATGATATTAGGGCTAAATGTATACACTTTCATTCACCCTGCTCTTGAAAAAGCCTGTCGGCGCAAACTTCTGGGCCCTACTGTGAACGAACGGCTGGACCTTCAGTGCTCCGGGTGGTCTTAAAAAACTCCCAAGATCGAGAACTATTTAAAACCGTAAAAAATTCGAGAAAACGGCGTCGTGGAGACTTCAACCCCTATTTTTCAACCCTTATAGGGATGACTGACAATAACGCCGAGCTTCGAGGACCAACTAGACCCCAACCTATAAACCGAATTTCGTCAATTTTGGTTCATGGTAACTAAGAAAAGTGCTCAGTACGGCGTACGGCGGACGGACAGAAAGGTTTTTATTGCATTTTCAGATTCTACATACCTTGAAACGGAAACCATCAAATTTTAGGGGGGTTAAACTTTTTTTTTTCATGCTCGATTCCAAAGGTTCATTATTGAAAATAATAAACCAAGATACGAAGACAATAACTTGTTACTTCGAGAGTTCATATTTTATCTTTATGTTTCGTAAAATATGATGTTACCACTAAAAGCTATCTTTGAAGCAGACTCGGATAACCTGCAGTCGGTTTGAAATATCATGCATTGTTGTTCCTCGATGAGGCAAACTTGGCCTTTTGCCGTCTTGAAGAGGTTAGAGCCGAGTTTCTCTGTGATGCGGGTGTCGCGCACACCGGTGGGACAGGTGAATGGAGCCCATCCTCGAGGGCGAAGTGTTGGCAGCATTGAACCACTCCAAGAATTTTGTCTTTATGTACTGAGAAAAGGCGTATGATTCACTACCTGTATCACGCTTGTGGCCTGCCTTATGCAGCGTGGGATTGATGATTCACTCATTTCCCTCATCAGCAGGCTATACGCGTCGACAAAGGCATCAATCAAGGTTGGCCGTACAGTATCCCAGGAGTTCTGTACCACCAAGGGACTTGGGTAAGGCTGCAGTATGTCACCCACGTTGTTTAAGGTGTATGTGGAAGAGGGGTTAAAGAGGTGGAATGAGGCATGCCAAGGGATCGGCATTCCAATGGCTGGGGAGGTAATTCATTCCTTGCTTTTTGCTGACGATCAGGTTGTTATTGCGCAGGATCAGGAGGACGCCGAATACATGGTTAGAAACCTTCACGAGGCTTTTGGAACAGCAGGCCTGAAAATCAATACCTCCAAGACTGAGTGTTCGGTGGTGGGTGGACAGGTCCAGGATCTGTACATGGATGGCCTGGGGTGATACACGGAGTGGACAGATCAGTACCTTGGATCAGTTTTTGGTAATACAGGAACCTGTGAGAGAGATGTTGAGCATCGGATATCCTTAGCACGTGGGGCTTTGCGCTCGTTGAATGGGTTGCTTTGGAATACTGAGATCCATCTCCTCACGAAAAAGGCGATAATCCAAGCTGCTGTGGAAATCATGTTGGTTTATGGGGGAGAAGGATGGGCAGTGGCCCAAAGACAGGGACAGAGACTGCGTGCTATAGAGGTGGACGGCCTGAGACGAAGCTGCCATGTCTCAAGACTAGAACGCATGAGAAATGAAGTCATCCTAGACCGGATAAGTGAACCAGAGTCCGTAGTTGACAGACTGGAAAGGAACACTCGGGGGCGATGAGTGGGAAGACAGAAGATGGTGGTGTCAGGCAATAGCGGGCAACCCCTGACATGGGGAGAAGCTCACTAAAAAAAAAAAAAAAAAATCGTGCTTGATCGCAGGCGCTAAACGTGCGCTTTTTTTCAAAAGGGAAATCCCCAATTTTTATTTCAGATTCGAATTCTACGCCGCATTTTATGAAAAAATGACCCGCCACTCGAATTGTTGAGTTGGCCAAAACAGGCGCTAATTATGAGTGTTGTGATATCACTCCTTGTAATGTAACGATTTCGCAAATAAACTTACGAATGAGTTGGTAGACGTGGGCAGGCAGCTTGAGAGAGCTGGAAGGGTCGAATGGGAAGGGATCCCCACCATCCCCCACGAGAGTGGAGGATGGAGGGAGCATAGCCCCCAGGCTATAAAAACTCACCTCCTGCGCCTTCCAATGCATTCTACGCTCTCCTTAAGAGGCTGTCTTATCTATCTCTCTCCTTGCCTCAATCCTCCTCTGAAAAGATCCCCAGGCTGGTCTATCCACTTGGGCACACCAAATATCCCAGACTGGTCTATCCACTGGGCACCTCCTAAAAGATCCCAGACTGGTCTATCCACTGGGCACATCCTTAAAGATCCCAGACTGGTCTATCCACTGGGCATGTCCTAAAAGATCCCAGACTGGTCTACCCACTGGGCATGTCCTAAAAGATCCCAGACTGGTCTATCCACTGGGCATGACCCTTACCTCACCATCCCGTCCCATCTAATCAAACCACAACACGTGGAAACACATTTTTGTGTGGATTATTGAATTACTTAATTAGTAATTGAATAAGATAATTGGATAATCCACAACTCAACAATTCGAGTGACGGGTAATTTTTCATGAAAACGTACGTAGTTGATTGAAATATACGGAAAAAATAAGGGGATTCACATTTATTTCTTCCTTCCATCTCCAATAGTGGAGGATGTCCTAATGGGGGCGTTGGCGTGATAAGTGGGCCACCCGATATCTACCCCTTTTTGGAAAGCTCTGTCTCCATTTGTTAATGTTGAAATGAATGAACCAAGGGCTTCATTGGCATGTAATATTAATTCCCCGAAAATATTAAAATAAATCTTTAAAATGTATCAGGGAACTATTTAACTTAGCATCTGAAGGGAAATTTTGACTAACACCTCAACTCCTGTTGGTTCGCCTTATTCATGAGATGGAAATTAATGACCCACCACGCTCATAGACACTCTTGTATTCGACAAGTGGGCATTTTAATTGGTTCGGACGCTTAGTGCCTTTCAAAGGGTGCGGCTGGCGTTGATTGAAGCAATTCAGCATTTGGTGGGCGAACTTGGAGTGTTCAAACCATCATTAGACCACAGAAAAGATATTGAGCTTCCAGTTGGGAACCTAATGGCATCAGGGCCTGTTAGTAGAAAGAGGAATTGAGAGGGGAGTATTCCCATAAGCCCTGATGAATTCGGAAAATGTATTATATATAGCATTTCCAAGTCAAATGAAACCTTTTCCAAATCAAATGAAACCGTTTCCAAGTCAAATGAAACCTTACCAAATCAAATGAAAAGTTTTTTTTTTTAATCGCACTATTGATAGAAAAATGTTGGACATGGCAAAATGGAAAAAGAGTGACAATGTCAATTAGGTAGCCAGACCAACCTGAAAGATAATTTATTATAAAAGTCGAAAACATAAGTAGGTTGTTTATAATTTTAGGAATGTTGATATGTAGGGAGCAAAAAAGGAGGGGGGTCGGCCAAGAAAATGGGAGAGTAATCAAAACGTACTATGTCTTCATTGTGCCTGCGAGTATTCGCATTCCTTCTCTTAAAGCGGTATTCATTTCCTTCTTTGTGACAAGTACCTAGGTGGTAGGAAGAACTTGCATATTTTTTTAGTGATAGCGCTTGTTTTCTGCATAAATTGTAATTCCCTACAAATTGTTTTTGAGCTATGCATTCTGACATTAGTTCCGACGGGCTTGAAATTCGCCAACTTCATCATCGTTGCAACCATCCTAACAGGTTTACATTGAGAATCGAGTGCAAGTGAAAATGAAGATTCGGACAGTGGATATCTTGATTGTTGGAGGATTAGTTTCAACCATTTTATCTTCAGTCTGCATAACACGAAACAAAATTTAACGATATTCCATACTTGATCAATATTGTACAACGTTCTACTGAACTGTTGTTCTACTAAAGCCACCGAAAACAATCAAGACGCAGTTTGTCTTAACGTGGAATAACACTGTGTGATGTATAAAGGCCCGAGATTTTGAAAATCTAATTGAGCTACCGCTTTCAGGGATGAAACCCATTTTCAATAACATACCTATTGTAAGAAGTAATAATTATTCTTGCTCACTTTTCTACCTATCCATCTAAATAACGATCGAATCTACTTCCCTCCTCCCTCGTTATCAGCTCAGTAGGTGGGATAAACTGATTTTTACCGCAGCCTTCATTCCAGCGCTGATTTTTAAGTGACAAATCATGGCCAGTTTTCCTACATGCCGTGGGTGGCAGATGCTATTTCATGAACCATTACCTGATTTTCCTATCGTACAGTCAAGCAACGTCCAGTCTTTTGCGTCGCTTGTTTTCCAGTCTTTCAGTTGATCACGGGCTTATCTTTATACCCGACTGGCCTCCAAAGCCATACCCAGGCTTTGACTACATTCATCCAAGGGAGAAGACATTGGAACTGACTAATTCTGTTTTTTTACCGTGAACTTTCCATCAGGTCGTCTTTCTTCACTTCACAACTTTTCAGTGTTGGCATGAAATCTCCCTACTTCTCTATTTTTTTTTTTATTAACTCAGCTACACTACCTAACCCATTAGTTAAACCTAATCAGTAGGACGTCTGTGTCTACTTTTTCCTACTTACGTCTTCATTTCTCCCGAATAAGGGTTTTGCAATATTCTGTCAGTACCGTTTAGCTTCATTTTCATATTATTAAATGATTGTGGTTGTCTTCTTACAGTCAGTAAAAATCATTGTGCATACTGTCAAGTTAATGGTGATGAACCATCTTGCGCTGTCACCGAAGGTTCGTCTTTACGATACACAGGCTTTATATTCTCACGTTGCGGTCTTTTAATGTTGGCTAGGTGAGTTTTAGAAATCTTAAGCGTTACGTTATCTTGGGTAAATTATGACTGCTTTCCTGCTATTTGTATACTGACAACAAGGACATACCCATGGGTCGGAAGGTGGCCGATGTTTTTTTTTTTTATTAATTTTTTTTTTTTTTTCATTTATTTTTTTTAAGGCACCCTTTTTCCATTGATCTCAGATTTTTTCGATATATTTTCCCGGAGCAGCATGGATTTGTCTGCAGGAGGTCAACTATGACGAATTTGTTGGTATTTCAGGCGTACGACGTGAGGGGTTTGAGGAGAGGGTGCAGGTGGATGTGATTAGGGGTTTGAGGAGAGGGTGCAGGGTACATGTTTTGTCGCTGTTAGAATCCCTGGGAATCCACGGATCCGTTCCGAGATGGTTGACCAGTTACATCACTGAGAGACAGTTGAGGGTTAAAATAAAATAATATATCTTCTCGGAACCTTTTGTGGCAAGTTCTGGGGTGCCTCACGGGTCTCACATTGTCCCTCTGATGGTCCTGACTATTGATGTAAGATTCTTAATTTTTGCCGGCGACCTCAAAATGTTCTCTTACATCAGGTCATCTGAGGACATTCAACGGTTGCAGAGGAGTCTTCACCGATTGGGAGGATAGTGTACCATCAGTAATCTGTTTCTGAACCCGAGTAAATGCTCAGTCACTTCCTTTACACGATCCCGAGTCCCTGTACCTGACGAGTACACATTTGAGGGCACTGCTCTATCGAGAGTTCCCATTGTGCGTGATCTGAGAGTTTTGCTCTATGATAAACTTTCCTTCTCCATCACATTGACTTTGTGTCTGACAGGGCCATGAGAGCCTTCGGATATCTCAAGGGACACACGTGATTTCACGAGCATTCCAGCGTTGATCCTCCTGTACAAATCCCTAGTCCTTCCCGTCCTGGAGTACGCTTCTGCCGTGTGGGCTCCCCATTACAGATGCTGTATCGCTCAGCTAGAAAGGGTGCAACATAAGTTTCTGCGATATGTTGCATATAAACTCCACGTACCGTCAGATAGAGTGGAATATCAGGAGCTGATGGCGATATGTGGCTTCGTTTCAGTGGAGGTTCGCAGAAAATGCGCGGTTATGGTTTTTCTTGTCAAGCTGCTGAATGGCCGTATTCACTGCTCAGAGCTCCTTTCCATGGTCCACTTCTCCGTTCGCCATTTCTATTCCCGATGAATGCCACTATTCCATGATCATTTCAACCCAACGAATTACTTATACTGTAGACCCCTTTGCCGAATCCCCAGAGAAGCTAACGCCCTGATCGCGAATTCCCCGAGTGTCTGCTATTTTCCCACCAGCATCACCACCATAAAAACAATTCTTGGCCTTTTTGGTTTATTATTCTGTGAATAATACACCTATGTATTCGCTCAGCAAAAAATTTTTGTAACACCCCCTCAAAATTTTTTCTTTTCCGTTTCAAGGTGCGTAGATTCCAAAAATGCAATGCCGTATCACGTGTACAAGGCTTCATTTTTGGTCTAAAAAAGTCGTTCTTTCGCACACATGCTCCATTTGGGCCCTAGTTGTGTCCCGAAACTTTTCAGCCCGATCGGAATATACCCAGGGGTGTTATGAGTGAAAATGTGTATACAAATAGGTACTTTTTGTGTTTTAGTAACATGCTAGTAAAATGAGCTTTTGAGGTATCGTTTTTCATGTTTTTGGGGACGAGAAGACCGAATATGAAGTCGATTTTGACCAATGAGTGGAAAATTGAGGTTGTAACGAAGGTTCAGCTCCCGAAATTGATTTTTTATTAGTCAAAAACCCGGGAAATCGTCTGAAATCACCATCAATTTGTATAATAACACTAGAAAAAGTGTCATCGCGTGGATCAAGACGATTAAATGGCACCACCAATGATCAAAGATCATTTGAAAAAAAAAAGAAAAAATCGTACCTAATTCGTGTTTTGGGGGCCAAAATTGGTGGAAACCATTAGAAAAATACCTAGCTATTCAAATTATTTCACGTGAAAGAAACGATAAATGAACAGCCAACATTTCTGTAGGTATGTCCAATAGAATAATAAAGCCATGTGACAAGGACTTTGCAGCGTTTTTAATTAGTTATGTTATTATCGCTCTTTTATTACCTAATGCTTCTCAGTCTCTTGCCTATTCATAATGCCTCCTAAGTTGATTTGGGTTATATATATTATTAATTTATTCATTTACTGTAGCTTGTTCCTTTACTAATATTTATGTATTATCTTGTAATTGGGTTCGTCCGTGTAATTTGTAAATAATTAAATAAATACGTAGTGGATGGAAAAAGTCGAATTACATAGTTCATCGAAATAGCCATCTGATCTAGCTCCTTTTTACGCGAAGTAACTAACTCGAACCTGTGACGACAGACTACAGGCGCTCTAGCAATCTGTGGTAGCATAAAAAAAAAAAAAAAAAAAAAAAAAAAAAAAAAAAAAAACCACAGTCATGCAGCATGGCTATAAGAGCGAATTTTCGAAGAAATAACCACGTTCCTTAATCTTCAAAGTGCTCCAGTTTGAGAACGGAATGAGATATCGCAATTCTGATTTCACCATCGTGTTCAGCGTACAAAAACCTTTAAAATGAGGGGTCACTTGTTAGAAAATAACATTTTGGGGATTTTTGGGTAATTTTTGCGCACTTTAAATGCTCTAATTTGAGAACGGATCAAGATATCTAAAATCCGATTCCACCATCGTGTTCAGCGTGCAAAAACCTTTAAAATGAGGGGTCACTTGTTGGAAAATAACATTTTGGGGATTTTTGGGTAATTTTTGCGCACTTTAAATGCGCCAAAACCCTCCTTAGAGTAGGCAAATTTCGCCCATCTTCGAACTTAGCCTTTCGATTGCCAAGATAGATTTTTTGTGCAAATTTGAGCTGTTTATCTCAATTCTATCGAGAGTTATCGTCTGGAGTGACACATATATATATAAATATATATATACATATAAAAAAGTGTTAAATTTCAGGAATCGTTTTAGAATGGTCTAAAACGGATTTCTATGAAGAAAATTTCCAAAAATTTATATTATTTAAATTTCGAAGCCATTGCAATAGCTTCATTTTCTTTGAAAATTCGCTAAAACAAAAAACTACAGGATAAAAATAGAAATAGTGTATTTCCACGTAAAATGAAATAAAAAATTGTAGACCGGTTTCGGATGTTACACCATCATCAGTACACGATAGAAAGAGCTGTGGTAGCATTATAATGATATCCATGTTGGTGGAATGCCTAAAAGTAGGTGGATACCATTGATTTACCCAACCCGCACCTTACTGCACCTTACAGTATTTTGTATCACTAGTTTTCAAACCGTTTTACAACCCCCTGCCCTGATCACATATCAAGTGAAGACGCTTGAAAACAACGCAGCTCAGGGACTCGAGTGATGGTAACAGGGTCGGGGAACGCAGGGAACACTGCCCACGCAGCATTCTTCTTCTACCACTTGGGTGCTATGCAGCACCACCACGCTTGTTTTCACCACCATGGATGTTTTCACAACTCGAGGCAATCCTCAACAGTTGCGTCATCAGATCTTTCCGATTTTTCATAAAGTTAACTAAGCATGTCTCTCGCACAAAAGTAAAGTAGGTACGATCACGTCTCATTGTCTGTATCCTCTTTCAAATAAAAAATTTAAAAATAAATAGGTGGGTATTGCCCATTTCTTCTTCATGTACTTATTTTTTGTTTTACTCTGTTTTTGTACATTACGTACGTATACTTCTTCATTACTACTGGAAGCGTCCGCCCTCTATAACTTTACTTCATTCTGTTATAATTTTTCTTTTAACTCCTGACTTTTCTTGGCAATTTCTGCATAAATTATCTTCAGTTTTGCTGTATGGCTTCAGATAAAAAAAAAGATCGTTACTTTTGTAATCTTATGTTCAATGTCCAAGAATGTAAAAACGCCCGCTGGTAATTTCATGAGGGCTCAGTCGTCGAATGAATATGTACTATTGTTGTATACATGTCATTATTGCATAATTAAGGTATGCATTATGTGATGAATTTGAAATTGGCGCATTCATCACGAGCGGCGTGAGGGAGGAGGTGCCCGGCTCTGGTTAAGGGCGTACCTCCACCATGCCCGGGTTCTTTTTGTATAGTTTTGCTCGGTTTGGTTAAGGGCGGACCTCCACCATGCTCGAGATATTTTGAGGGTTGTTGCCTGGTTTGTTTAAGGGCGGACCTCCACCATGCCCAGGATCTTTTTGGATAGTGTGCTCGATTTGGTTAAGGGCGGACCTCCACCATGCTCGAGATCTTTTAGGAGTGTTTGCTTGATTTGGTTAAGGGCGAACCTCCACCATGCTCAAGATCTTTTAGGATAGGAGAGAGATTGGATGAGGAGAGAGAAAGATAAGTTAGCGACTTAAGGAGAGCGTAGAATGGCTAGAAAGGCGCAGGAGGCGAGTATATATAGGCCTGGAAGCCGTCTCCCTCCAACCTCTAGCTAGTAGAGGATGGTGGGGACCCAGGTTGTGCCTCGACTCCCCTGTGACTTCCGTCCCCACTTCTGCAAGTTTATTTGGCGAGATTAAGTTTGCAGTATGTAGAGGTTTTGGTTCTGGGAGGAAGCCACGACACATTAAATTAGCCGTTGTTGATGTTTTGCTATAATCTGAAGTATTCTGTCGAAGTGGAATGTAGTCGTTTGAGCACACCATTCCATCAGATACGGGTGTTGCCAAACTGATGAAATTAATGTTTATTTTATAAAATTGCATAAGATCGTTGAGAAAACCAAGAGGTTTGGACGTAATGAGGAACGGATGTGGGTCGGAATTTGCTGCTTTCGACCTCAGAATGGATTCAGCACCCTCGAAAACCCCAGTAGTCCCATGTTTAGCTCAGAAATCCGATTAGTTTTGGCGAGAATAAGCTAAATAAAAACACGTGACGTCATATGGTTTCTCCCTCTCACTCGGTTCGCACGTGCGGGAGGGAGAGGGCAATACATACCAGATGACGTATACTTTCCCTTTTTCACCCTCTTCCCTTCATTTCCGACCCATCATAAAGCACCCTTTTGGAAAGCTCTCCATTAAGCCTACAATTTGAAAGAATTTAAAACAATTTCACGTTCATTCCTCATTAATCATATTCAGATGGGGATTTTTATGATTAAAATCGGTGAAAAATGTTCAACTTTTACGTAATGATCGTGCTTCATTTTTGGAATCCCTATCACACATACTTGGAACCTTATTGGTAATCAGGGTTTTCTACATAATATTCCGAGGTTCTGATGAAGAAAGGGCAGACCACGCTGCCAACTTGTCCTGTAGTTTATAGCCGGGCCTTAACGATAAAGTTCATAGATGTATCACCAACTAACCTCAAGTACGATGAAACGGAACCGAATGATCGTATAACAATAACCTTCGGATTTATGCTACTCCCTCGAACAAGCTTGGCGCTCTTGGATTGAACTCTACATTATTATTGATGACCACAAAAACATAAGTACCTATTCATCGCTGAAAATAACCGTGGCAAAGGCAATTACGGAATGACGACAGTTAACGAGGTACTCTTACTGTTTCTTCCAACTGTCATTCAGCTGAGGAAAGATTAATAGGTAGTGTACCGGATTCGGGAGTTCTTCACGTAGTCGGCTTTTTGATAGCGGTACGGTTTGGTTTTAGCGTGAATCTATTACTAACAGTAGGAAGTCCAAAATCAACATGACAGTTTATCCGATGGACAGGGATGTAGCGATTTTTTGAGAGCTACTTTGATATCCATCAGTTTAATGACCACAATGGTCTAGCTCTCGCAGAACACACATATCTTTACTAACTAATCTATTTTCTTCGCTATTACTGCTACTTTCACCTCTTTACTGCACAATATTTTCGATCTTTTTCTTTTTCTTCTCTAATCTTCTCTTCACTGTTTTTTCTCTTTTAGCCAAGAAGATGAAGAAACACAAAAATATGAAAGCTGCTAAACCTGTGAGTACATATGAATTACTTTACCTACTGAGTAGATCACCAATAGCTGGTATGTTGAAAGTGGTATTTCTTACGTTTTCAGTAATGAAATTGGTTATACTAGAGTTGATTGTTGTTGTGAAAAAAAAACCGGCCTAATGGTACTCGAATCTTTTACAATGAAGTCTTTTAGGGTTTCCCATTTTTCGAGTGGAAACACCTATCCAACTAACTTATACGCCAGGGGATGAAACTTTGCACTCTTACTAATTTAGGTACCCAACAAGCATACATATCTTTCACTAATTATCAATACATGTTCCTATTACCAATTTCGATACGCTTGTCCATGCATTTCATCCTTTCAGACCTAAGTAAGTATTGTTTATAAGTAAATAAGTAATGTTTATGTGCGATAAATTTTATGGAAGTGGTTGTTTTATCCCACTGAATAATTTGGTAAATCACAGTGCAAGTTCAATCGCTATTCACGGGAATTATCTTATCTCCTGGTAATGTTTCGCTATATTGCAATTTTTACTTCTCATTTGTTAAATGTTCCTCAAGAAGACGCACTAATTAAAATTTACATCATTTTGTATCTGGAAATGGCTGTTTAATTCTTATTCGCTCCTTTTATACACATTTATGTATCTTTATTTGAAAAGTTTCAACGTGCACTTGAATAAGCACGCGTTACTTGGAATTTTTTTCTTCAGTTCGAACTTTTTTGGTTACCATATTCGTAGCAGTAGGTACCGCTAATTTTTGTAGTAGCTACAGTTTGTTACAGTCGCCAATTTTTATGGAACTCCAAGGATACTATTGCCCCTATTTGCTATTTAAAATAAGGTTGCAATGCGTAGTGGCAGAAAAGTGAACTACTAAAACTGATTGATCAGCCGGTCTTGCCCTTGGAGGCTTAGTCAACTTCATCATGTTGGTGATGTTGTTTTTTAAATTTATTGAAATAGAAGGGTGGTACTTGAATAAAAATAAACCTTAACTTCCGTGAAGGAAGCTCATTATTTCTGTAACGACCCAACCTGTCGTCGAATATATTTCACTGTAAATTGATCTGTAATCAACTGATGCAATCGGATAAATGAGGTGAACCATCCATAACATTATTATGTGAAAAAAACATGATCTCGGTATCATAGCACCAATGAACCCGCGCCCACGCATCAGTGAAGCCCGCGCAGTGAAATTTATGACTTACTCTTGCAGTGTTCTCAACGGCCTCGTTTCAAAAATAGTTTATAATATATTTATTGTAATAAAATATACGTAATATAACATTGAGGAGTACCCATGACTTCTGTTTATATTTTAAAATGAAAGTAGGTTCCATTCGCAAAATTTTGAGACCAACCACACTCCCCTACGATGAACAGTTCTTTTTCTGTGAGCTTTACAATTTTCGGCAACGAGTGACGTCACACTGGGCAAAGGCGTTCCGCTCATAGAAAGTGCGATTGGTTTCAAAATTCTTAGAATGGAATCTACTTTCATTTGAAAATGGGAAAGTTGTATAGGATTACCGCTATAGCTTGTTTCCACTCTTCTGGGAATGAGCCTTGAGTCCATAATTCGTTGTAGAGACCGCGTATAATAGATTGTAGTGTGGCTGGTAAGTTTGCTATCATGGGATACACTATCTGATCCTTTCCCGGTGCTGTGTTCGTTTTTTTTTTAAATACTAGCCTCCATTTCAAACCTAGTAAAAGATGCAAGTAAATTAGTCGCCGTCTCATTTTACACTCCATCAAACAGTATAACATTGTGAACAGTAGCAGGTGCATAGTTGTTCATCAAATCTTCTACCCAATTGCCTTCTTGAGCGGTTGGTTTGTTGCACGATTTTCTGTTTTTGATCAATTTGATTTTATACCATATAGTCGATCGGGTTGTTGATTTATTCAAATCATTACAGAATGATTTCCAGGAATTTTTCCTACATTCTAGAATGAGATTCTGGAAGATTTGATCCTTTTCTTTATATAACCTGAAATTAATGCCGGTAAAATATGGTCTACAATTTCGGTAAGCTTCTTGGCTTGCTTCAAAGGCTCTCTTGCATTCAGCAGTCCACCATATAGCATTTTTTATTGCATAACGAACGTGATTTAAACCTTGGAATTGCGCACTCACTAGCATAATTTATTTGGGATAAAAGAGTTTCATATCGCATGGTGTGATTTGGATCGTGGTTTATATTTACTATTTTGCGAAATTCTGGCCAGTCGGCTTCTTTGACCTTCCACTTTCGTGTTGGGTTAATTTGCGCTGGTAATAAGTATGCAGTGGATGTGTATTGTTGTAGCTCTAATTATTATTATATTGTGGGGGTTTCCAACCCCACATGTGTTGTTGAGTAGATGGTTGATTGTTATGTTGTTAGGTTGAAAATGCAGTGATTGTTGAACTGCGATAGAAAATACACAGTGCCACTCGTTATCATCTTTATCAGCGTTGTTTGTTACATTGGGCGTTTTAACAATCAGACTGTCGACATGCCGAGACGTGTAACGAGGAGTGTGACGCGGGCGAATATGTCACAGCAGCCGCTAGCCAGTGAAGATTCAATAGGTAACCGCTCCTCCGTTCCAAGCCCCTGCTACGGACAATGAAAACTTGGTGGTGGATGGAGGTAGCCGAAGTATTGAAGGCCTCTTCGACGGACTGCAAGCCATCCAGGGGCAGCTCTCATTGATGCGGCAGCAGCAGGTGGCATATGAAAAGCGGGTCCTACGGCTTGAAGCAAATACGCCACAAGTAGTGACCCTTCAGAGTTCAAAGACTCTTACACCTTGTGAGGCTCCCCTTGAACCCACACCCCCAACTGCATCTCCCACACGTCCAGAGGGGACCCTGATGACCTACTCGGGAGACTCAGCATGGGAGGACTATGAGGGGTATATGGACATGGTCGCTCGAGCTAGTGGGTGGTCCCAGTGTCGAAAAGGACACAAGCTGGCGAGTGCCTTGAGGGGAACGGCTTTGAAAGTGGTTTTGGCCACAGTGCCACCGGATAAGCGGAATGACTACGATATCCTGGTTATGGCTCTCAAGGCTAGATTTGGACAGCAATGTTTGTCGATGCGGTGGCAGGTGGAGCTTGAGATGAGGAAGCAGCAGGCTAACGAGTCGGTGGTGCAATTTGCTACAGACATAGAGCGATTAGCTCGTTTTGCCACTCCCAACTGGCCGGAGGCGTGTAGGGAGCAGATGATCCTCCAAGCTTTCTTGCGAGGTCTGAGAGATAGGGAGACTAGCAAGATACTGGCCGCAACATTCCCCTTATCCTGGCAGGAGGCAATTAACCGAGCACAACTCATGGAATGTCAGACTCAAACCCAACAACAAGAGACCAACGGTTGCTGGGGTTGTGGGGAATTGGGACATCATCGAGCTCGGTGCCCAAAAAAAGCAAAGGGGCAACAAGGGAAAGGGCTAGACTCGGCGAAAAACTAGAAAGAGCCTGGGAGGTGGGCCAACCTCAGGCTCAGGTCAGGAGAGGCCCCTGTGGGTTCATCAGGGCAGCCAGGTCTGGGGGGGAAGCCTTGTTTGTAGACGCGGTAGTTGGGAACAAAGCATGATGTTTGCTGGTGGATACTGGAGCAACCATTTCAGTCCTAAGACCAGATGTGGCCCGACGCTGCCAGCTGACCTTGGCATCAACGAGCTACAAAGGGTTGCACACAGCTTCAGGAGAGAAGGTGCGGCTGAAAGGGGAGTGTGAACACACACACCTTTCTAGTGGCCAAGATTAGGGACAAGGCAATACTGGGCCTCGATTTCCTCAGCCGAGTAGGGTCATGCATAAACCTCCAGGAAGGCACTTTACGACTACCAAAGTCCTCTGTTCCACTGAGACAACGGTGGCAATGCGCGGCCCAGAGCTTGTTGGCCAGCCTTGCAGGCAGAGATGACGAATGGCTTCAATCGGCTCTCCAATCGACTGATTTGACCCCAGGCTCCGACGAGTGGAAGGCATTTGCCCAGTTGCTCAAAGAATTTGAGAAGACAGCTGCCACAGATGGGAAGTTGGTGGGGCGGACACAGGTCGTCCAGCATGCTATTGACACGGGAGACAGCCGTCCCATAAAGCAAGCTCCTCGACGGATTCCTCCCTCCCAGGAAGAGCATGTGGATGAGCTGATCAAGGAAATGATCGAGCAGGATGTTATAGAGCCATCTCACAGCCCCTGGGCTTCACCAGTCGTCCTCGTCAAGAAGAAGGATGGGTCAACAAGATTCTGCGTTGACTACAGGAAGATTAATCAAGTCACGAAAAAGGATTCCTACGCACTGCCCTGTGTTCAAGACCTTCTGGATGCTCTGGGGGGAGCCAAGTGGTTTTGTGTTCTGGACCTCAAAAGTGGATACTGGCAAATTGAGCTCCGACCAGAGGACAAAGAAAAAACTGCGTTCGCCATATACCGCAAGGGGTTGTGGCAGTTCAAGGTCATGCCATTCGGACTTTGCAACGCCCCTGCAACTTTTCAGCGACTGATGGAGAAGGTAATCACTCAGGGATTGGCGTTGATCTACTTGGATGACTTGATTGTATACGATCCTGACTTTTGGACTGTCCTGGAGAAGCTGAGGAAAGTGTTGATCTGTCTCCAGAAGGCCAAGCTCCAAGTCAACCTGAAGAAGTGCACGTTTTTCAGGAAGGAGGCCCATTACCTGGGACATGTCATTTCGGCGAATGGCATCCATACGGACCCAAAGAAGACAATGGCTGTCCAGAAGTGGCCCACTCCCAAGAACAAGCAGGAGGTGCACAGTTTTCTCGGATTTTGCTCATACTACCGTAGGTTTGTGAAGGACTATGCTGATCTTGCCAAGCCACTCACACGATTAACAGAAGCACGAGTGACATTTGAGTGGGACGACGACTGCAAGAAGAGCTTTGAGTATCTGCAAGCGGCCATGACCACTGCCCCTGTCTTGGCATACCCTGACGTCCATCAGCCCTTCACGTTGGACTGCGATGCAAGTGCACATGCAGTAGGAGCAGTCCTGTCACAGGTGCAAGAGGGTGAAGAGAGGGTGGTAGCTTATTTCAGTCACACGCTGAAACACCCCGAGAGGAACTACTGTGCCACGCCCAGGGAACTACTTACAGTTGTCCGGGCAATTGACTACTTCCACCAATACCTGTATGGCAGGCATTTTCTTCTCAGAACCGATCATTCTGCCCTGACCTGGCTAACATCGTTCAAGAAACCTGAGGGACAGCTAGCCCGATGGATGGAAACACTTCAGTCATATGATTTCACTATTGTGCATCGGAAGGGTAAGCTCCATGGGAATGGGGATGGGTTGTCACGGCGGCCATGTGGGGAAGGGTGCAACCACTGCCAGCGCCGAGAAGATCAAGAAGCGCGCAGCAACGCTTTGACGACCATCAGCAACGAAGGACGCCAAGATGAGGACAAGATCATCCAGCAAGTAGTGAAGTGGAGGAACGAAGGAACCAGGCCAGGACCAGAAACGTTGGCATCGGGTGACCTCGGCTTGCGACAGTTGGTAAGCCGCTGGGAACTTCTGGAAGTTCAAAATGGAACACTTTACCATCGATGGCTAGGTAAGAGAGGACAGGAGAGACTTCAATGGGTCGTCCCCCAGGGAATGGTCAAGGAAGTCCTGCAAGGGTGCCATGATGCTCCAACGGCTGGCCACTTTGGGTTTTGGAAGACCCTGGCTCAGGTTCGTCAAAGGTATTTCTGGCCAGGAGTGACCTCAGACATCAAGTCATGGTGCCGAACGTGCAGTGAGTGCCGGCAGTTCAAGGGTCCTGGGAAAATTCGACCTGCACCACTACAACAGATGGCTGTTGGAGAGCCTTTTGACCGGGTAGGCGTTGACATTTTGGGGCCATTTCCAGTCACCACACGAGGGAACAGGTTCATCGTGGTGGCGGTTGACTATTTTTCAAAGTGGCCAGAAGCAATACCCGTTCCAAACCAGGAGGCTCACACTGTTGCGGCAGCCCTGGTGGAGAACATCTTCTGTCGAGTGGGAGCTCCGTTAGAGATCCACACTGACCAGGGCCGCAACTTTGAGTCAAAATTATTTGCTGAAGTACTGACTCTTTTAGGCACCCACCGCACTCGAACGACATCTCTCCACCCCCAGTCTGCAGGTCTGGTGGAAAGGATGAACCGATCCCTTACCAAGCATTTGGCCATCTTTGTTAGCAAGAGCCAGGACGATTGGGACACTAAGGTGCCTCTGTTTCTGTTGGCGTACAGAGCCACGCCCCATCACACTACTGCCTTTTCTCCAGCTCAGCTTATTTATGGACGTGATCTTCGCCTCCCAGAATCGTTGGTGCGACCACCTGTTAAACCCTGTGTGGCTAGCACCTCCTACGTCATTGACCTCCGCCAGAACCTGGAGGGGCTACGTCAGTTTGCGCGGGACGAAACTCACTGGAAAATGCGCACACAGAAGGAGATCCACGATCGGCGAGCGTGGAAACCACCCTTCCAGGAAGGCGATTGGGTATGGGTCTTTGATCCAAAGAGGAAAAAGGGGCTCTGTCCAAAGCTCCAACCACTGTGGACTGGGCCATGGGTGGTCGAGCAACGGATTAACGACGTGCTCTTTGACGTGAAGCTAGGGAGGACGAGACGGCGACTGCACGCTAACCGTTTGGCCAGAGCCGATGTGAGGCCCAAAGAAGAAGAAGGAGAAGGAGGGGGGTAGTGTGGGGGTTTCCAACCCCACATGTGTTGTTGAGTAGATGGTTGATTGTTATGTTGTTAGGTTGAAAATGCAGTGATTGTTGAACTGCGATAGAAAATACACAGTGCCACTCGTTATCATCTTTATCAGCGTTGTTTGTTACAATATCATCTGTTTAAAAGTCCTTGGCTACCAGGAAACTTTGTATTTCCCAAAGTTCTCATCTATCGTTCTAATCCGTTCTTATGTGATTGTTTTATGCTGAATAAAGCCTTCGATTCTAAGGCTTCTTTCATTACAATTTATTCAGCATAATTTTCAATAGAATCATGGAAAAGTACCTCCGTCTCGAACGTCTTTCCATAGACCCAGCCTCGGCCACAGCTGAGGAAGATTGCACACATTGGAAAAAGACTTTCACCAATTTCTTGGATGCGCTACAGCCCCAGGACGAATCAAGTCTCTCAGATGCAATGAAAGTCAGGTTTTTAACTAATTATGTATCTTCGGCGATCTACAAATTAGTCGATGACAAAACCACTTACGATTCAGCCATCGCAGCTCTTGAAGGGGGGGTATTGCAAGCCCAAAAATGAAAACGCTAGACACTGCCTTGCTACTCGACGGCAAGATCCAAGAGTGTCAGTCGATCAGTATTATCAGGCTTTGACGGTCTTAGCAAAGGAATGTTCCTTCAAAGCGGTGACCGCAGAGCAGAATATGAGTGACTACACACGTGACGCGTTCATTGCAGGGTTGGCATCAACGCCTACCCGCCAACGCCTGCTGGAGAATGTCACTCTAGATTTGTCGGGTGCAAAAGATCAAGCACGCGCCCTAGAATTAGCCGAAATCAATGCTCGAAGCTATTCACTAACAAGCAGTTTTTCAGCAGCCGCGGAGAAGGCTCCACAAGCGATTCGTCAACAAAATACAAAGCCTGAAGAGGAAGTCGTGGCAGCAGCAAAACCAACATCTCTCTGCTTTTTCTGTGGGTACAAGCGCCATCCTCGCAGCCAGTGTCCAGCCAATGGAGAGAAGTGTACGAAATGTGGTAAGCTTGGTCACTTTAGTTCCGTTTGTAGGGCTAAATCCTACGAAGGCGACAATTCAAAGAAGTCAGCATCAGCTACTCTACTAGGTGCTATATCAGCAGCCTCTGCAACCCTACAGAAGGCCATGGTTCCGATAAAAATAAACAATTTCCATTGCTCAGCCCTTGTTGGCACAGGCAGTACCACTAGCTTCATAGACCATATATTAGTAGGTAAATGCAACGCCTTGACCACACCATCAAATGAGCGAATCACCATGGCTAGTTCAGCTTTATCTTCAACAGTTGAAGGCTGTTGCAAAGTTGATGTCGAATTGCAAGGCCATCTGTGTGAAAAAGTTACTTTGATGGTGGTGAAGAATCTCTGTGCAGATGTAATTATAGGCCATGACCTACCAGGACCACATTCGTCACTACAAATGAACACTGGAAGCTGCAAATGTACCCCTCAAGTCTCATTATTCACATATTTAACCCCCGATTGTAAGCCTATTGCCATGAAATCCCGCTACTTTTCTCAAGAGGACTCTGATTTCATAAAAGCTGAAGTTGCAAAGCTTAGTGAAGACGGAGTAATCGAAGAAAGTATTTCTCCATGGAGAGCTCAAGTACTGGTAGTGAAGAGTGAAGTCCGGAAAAAGAGAATGAGCATTGATTATTCTCAAACTATAAATAGGTACACACAGTTAGATGCCTATCCTATCCCCAAAGTTGAGATAATTATTGAACAAGTGGCCAAAAATAACTTCTTTAGTACCATCGACTTGAAATCCGCCTATCATCAAGTCCCAATATTAGAGTCAGAAAAAATTTACACCGCATTCGCAGTTTAAAGGAATCCCGTTTGGGGTAACTAATGGGGTGCCAGCCTTCCAAAAATGTATCAATTCCATCATCAAGAAGGAGGAATTGAAAGAAACCTATGCTTATTTGGATGACGTCACAGTATGTGGTAAAACAAAAGACGAACACGACATAAATCTTAAGGCATTCCTAGATACGGCCAAGAAATACAACCTGACTCTCAATCAACAAAAATCGAAATTTTCCCTGACAAGCATCAATCTTCTGGGATATAACATCGTAAATAACACAATTAAGCAAGATGAAGATAGATTAAGACTACTCAAAGAGATGCTCCTGATAATCTGAAAGATCTGAGGCGTGTCTTGGGGATGTTTTCACATTTTTCCAAGTGGATTTCTCGATTCTCAGACAAGATTCGTCCCTAGTACTTGCCAAAACCTTTCCCCTCTCCTCGGACCAACGGAAACTGCTTCAGACCTTAAAATCAGATATATCCAAAGCAGTTCTGATGTCGGTCGACGAGAAATTGCCATTTACAGTCGAGACAGACGCTTCGGAACACGCGATCGCCGCGACCCTGTCTCAGGGAGGTCATCCTGTGGCTTCTTTCTCAAGAACATTGTCCGGTTCTGAATTGGGATTCTTGATTGCAATATAGTTCTACTTATTTCCGCTGGCATTATTCTGTATAATTGAAAGCTTCCATTTATATCCAAGAGGTTATGGGCGCAGAAGTGTAAACTAACGCTTGGTAGGTTCAATCATCTAAAAAATCTGCATTGAAAAATGGCAGGCAGTAACTGCCGGATAGAACCACTGCGAAAATACCATTATGACACTTGGACGATACAGGCGGAGGCAATCCTCATCAAGAACAAGTTGTGGGGACACGTCACAGGAGCGGTGCCTCAACCCTCGGAAGCAGCCACTGCAGAGGAGAAAGCAGCCTGGATAGACAGCGACTTGAATGCAAGGTCAGATCTTTTATTAATTATCTCTCCAGCTGAGCTGAAACAAGTCAAAAACTGCACAACGTCGAAAAGCGTGTGGGATACTCTAAAGAGCGTGTACCAAAGTACAGGCCCTGCTCGGAAAGCTCAACTCCTTAAGAGGCTAGTATTACACATAATGAGGGAAACTATGATATTCGTGGTCATCTCAATGTTTTTCTCGACTCGGTCGAAAAACTACGCGAAATGGAAATAGACTTCAACAAAGAACTGCTAAGTATCATGATGCTATATAGTTTGTCACAAAGTTTCGACAATTTTCGCGTCGCAATAGAAAGTAGGGATACACTTCCGACCCCTGAAGAGCTCAAAGTCAAAATCATTGAAGAATTTGAAGCCAGGCGGAAGGATGCCACCCCTCTCACTAGCGAAGACGCATTCTACTCTAAAAGCCAAATCCAATTGGATCAATTGAAGAAAGAACTCAACAGCAAATTTGAGATGAGGGACCTCCGCCCACTTCACTACTGCCTTGGAATTGAGCTTGAAATGAAAAACGGAATATATTCAGCAAACCAAGCAAAGTATATAAGAGAAGCTTGGCAAAGTACAGTAGTATTTAAATCCAGATCCTGTATACCCATACCAGAATCTCATTGGTGCATTGATGTACCTTGCTGTCACAACTAGGCCTGACATCTCCCACACTGTCAGTTTCTTGAGCCAGTTTAATAACTGTTATGGAAAAGATCATTGGCTAGCGGCGAAGAGAGTCCTACGTTACCTGAAAGGAACAACAAACTTGTCTCTACAATTAAGGAAGACAGGAACGCCTCTCAAAGGGTTTGCCGATGCAAATTGGGGCTCATGCTCAAATGATGGCCGCTCATACACAGGCTTCTGCTTTATTTTGGCAGGAGCATACGTGCGTTGGGAATCGCGTAAGCAGCGTACTATTGCCCTCTCCACACAAGAAGCAGCTGAATATATGTCACTGACTGAAGCTGCGAAAGAAGCAATGCATCTCAGACTGCTCTTGCATGAAATGGGGAGCCATCATGGACCTATCGAAGTGTTCAACGACAATCTAGCTGTCCAACACCTCGTCAGAAACCCTATTGTCAGTTCAAGGTCCAAGCATCTAAACATCAAGGAAAACAGCATCTAAACTTCATAAGAGAAAAGGTCGGGCAGGGGGAAATCGAGGTCTCCTACAAACCATCAGTGTCTGGAGGCCGAAATCCTCACCAAGGGCCTACCCAGCCCCCGTCATGAAGATCTTGCTACAGCAATAATTGAACTCGCGTAAAGTGATACAGTAGGCTAGATCTGTCGAGTGAAGGGGAGTGTCGAACTGTAACCATTTTCGCTGGTGACACTTGTGTAAAATACCTGTTCTATTGTCGTGAACACGTTTGTGTAAATCTTTTATAGTTCGTTGTAAAAATATTGATTGAGAAATTCTTGATTGCAATATAGTTTTGCTTATTTCCGCTGGCATTATTCTGTATAATTGAAAGCTTCCATTTATATCCAAGAGGTTATGGGCCCAGCACGCTTCCGCTACGGGGAGGTGATGTGAACCCAATAAATCGTCTCCTACTTCCCAGTGAAAGAGAGGAGCCAGGCTGGGAGCGCAAAGTGTGATATCCAGCGCAGAACTATTTATTGAATTCGCTCTAGGGATTAAAGTTGGCACACCATTGCTTAAATAAACTAAATTTGAGTCGTCCATAGCTTCTAGTAGTTGGAGGACTTTTCTGTCTGTGTCGCTCGAACCCATGCAAACAACGTGAATAGTTAGGTCACCTCCCACAATTTTAGGGTGCGGAATGGAATCAAGATATCTATCCATTGTCTAGGAGTCAAATTATAGTGATCGTGGTTGTATATGGACATACTATGTAGCTTTGAACCTGGTGCGAATTTGAGTCTCGCGCCGACACGTCACATTGTCGAATTGGGTAATATTCGATGTTATGTCATCGTATGCAATGTTATGCAATGTCTTCTCGAATTAGAATGGTGCATCCATCCCATCCGTCTGCATGGTCGTGTCGTAATGTTCGATATATGCGCCGTGGAATGAATAATATTACATGCGACAAATAATAGTGGAAATGAATTTTAATAAATGAATGTTGATGAGTATAAAAATGAACATAAACGTGACCTACCTAACACCCAATGGCCATTAGGAAGAAAAAAATTTAAAGGTCTGACCGGCAGTCGAACTTGGGATGCTGGCGTCGGAGTCACCCGTCGAGTCCAAGCTGCCACACCGGATCCGATAGCTGGGGACTATTTCGGCAAATCGCTTTCGGTTTGCCAACTTCCTTCACTGGAAGACACGAGGCGAGTCCCCGTTCCTGAGTTTGACGGCTTATGACCTGATGTGCGTCTGGGATGGATCATGAACGATGTAATTAGGTGATGAACGTATGATAGATGTACATACATACAACTCGTTCGCTAATACAAAACTGCCTCTGGATGTCCGATCTGAAACAGGGGTCGGGGGCCGTGATACCAAAGGCGTTCAATTTGGTGAAAATGCTTGAAGCAGGACCATTTGAAAGTCTGGTACTTACAGTGAAGGAATCGATTTGCTGGGGATGGCTAAATTGGGATTCTGAAGACCCAGATGCAGGAGAATTACGAGGATGCTGCGACCTCAGATTTGGATGGCAAATTCGTCAATGGCGACCACGTTGCGACTGATCGCCGATCGCCAATCGATTTCCCATGATGCTCACGATTGTGACGTCAGACCCCCCACAGTGTCCACGAACCCCACTATCCAACTATCACTGCACTTCGCCACTTGATAGATACAAATTAATAGCTACAAACTTCCAAGAGCTACTAGTAAAATGGGTGTTCGGAACATACCGCCCACCAAATTTGGGGACGAATCAAATTTTAGGATCGCTCAGGAAATGCAGAAGAAGATAGGTGAGGAAGGGGAACTAAATTGACTACAGAGCGTTTGTAGATGGATTGTCCAGTGCGGACAGTTGCGACTCGAACAACGCTGTCTTGTCCAGGATGTACTTGGGTTACTTTGGCCAGCTTCCAATGAAGAGGAGGAGAAGACTCTTTTAACAGCACAAGATCACCCACCTTGATGTTCTCCTGTTGCTTGCTCCACTTGGGTCGCCTCTGTAAGGTGGAAAGATATTCGGAGCTCCAACGGCGCCAAAATTCTTCGCTCATTCGAGAGACCAACTGCCACTTGTTCAGGCGATTTTCCTTTATATCGAGCAGAGAAGGTTCAGGCGCGACCACAAGGGGTCCGCCCACCAAGAAATGTCCTGGGCATAGGTAGTTGGTTTCTTCTGGACTCGTTGATAGGGGACATAAAGGCCTGGAGTTCAGAATTGCCTCTATTTTGGCGAACCAAGTGGACATCTCCTCATATGTGAGGGGTGTATTGCTTCCGATGAGACGAAGGTATCTCTTTACTGACCGAACCCCGGCTTCCCAAATGCCTCCCATGTGAGGTGTTTGGGGAGGATTGAAGTGCCAAGCGATACAGGTTTTCATGGCGTAGTCCATCAAATCCTTCTTCGTATCCTGGGATTTGAACCAGTGATACAATTCCCGTAAGTAACTAGCCGCACCTAGGAAATTACTGCCGCAGTCGGAATAAACATCTGACGGAATACTTCTTCGAGAAGTGAACCTTTGGAATGAAGCCAGGAACGCCTCGGTTGTTAAGCGAGTAACGGCCTCGAGATGTAATGCCTTTGTAGACATACAGACGTAGAGGCAGAGATATACCTTTGCTGTAGATGCGCCCCTACGATTGGATTCCTTCATTGGGAAGGGGCCTGCGAAATCAATCCCAACATGCTGGAAGCTCCGCCCACCATTTACTCGAAAATGAGGCAGATCGCCCATGAAGGGTGTGATGACGGTAGACTTGGATTTATAGCACTTCAGACAGTGGAAACCCCGCTGTCTGATCAGTCGGCGGAGCGAAGGAACCCAATATTGGGTTTGGATTATGGCTTGTAAAGTTGTTGGACCCGGATGCATATATATGGTATGGAAGTAATCCACTATGATGATGGTGAAATGCGACTCATGAGGCAGTAGAATCGGGAACTTGCGCGAGTCACTTAAAGATGAATGACGGAGCCGACCACCTACTCGCCAAATTCCCTGTACGTCAAGAAATGGCTTCAAGTCGGCATATTTGCGAAGGACTTGTTCGGGTGTACCAAAATGATGTGCCTGTACTGCTTTAACACACATCTGAATACCTTGGTCATATTCCGTCTTCATCAGTGGACCTGTATGCATGGGACAGCAGCAACAACCTACATGTTTTACATTGTGGAGCCATCGGCTTATCCATCCAGCAGCCTTGGCAACTGAAGAGAATAATGAGTGCCTCTCAATCCATGGTATTAGTGGGCTTGTGACCGTTCTGCTGGCAAGAACCGGGAATTTGTCATCCTTAACTTCAGGAAGGGAGTCAGGGACGTCATATCCGGATACAGGCCATTGGTCTTGATCCAATGAAAGCCACAGAGGGCCGGTCCACCACAAAGGATGATCAAGGAGCTGCGATGGTGGAGTCCCTCGTGAAGCAACATCGCATGGGTTTTCTTCGGAAACAACATGCCTCCAGGTTGACTCTTTGACCAGTTCGTGGATCTTCGTAACTCGATTGGCCACAAAGACCTTCAATTTATAGCTTGGGGTTGACAGCCAGGATAGGACTATTGAGGAGTCCGTGAATAACACTGGATGTTGAGGAAGCAGATTCAGGCTCGAAAGGAAAGGTTGAATTGAGGAATACAACTGTGCGAGTAAGTATGCCCCAGAGAGCTCCAGACGTGGAACAGAAATCGTCTTCGTTGGAGCTAATTTGGATTTAGATGTCAACAAACTGACATGCCACGCATTAAGCGTTGAGACACGCAGATAAATTACAGCTGCGTACCCTTTCATTGATGCATCCGAAAATCCAACTATTTGGTAATTAGTGTTACCAGACGTATTGAGATATCTGGGAACCTTTACCTTGCAGAGGAAGGGTAATTCACCTATCACTTGTGACCATAAATCTGCCAAGCTTTGAGGAATATTTTGATCCCAATCGAGAGAAAGTTTCCACAATTCCTGGACGAAGCTTTTCAGCAGGAAGGTGGTTGGAGTCAGAAAACCCAACGGGTCATATATTCGTGCGACTAAAGAGAGGATTCCTCGTTTTGTAAAGACAGGGTCTGGCTGGTTGATTTGAAAAGAAAATGAATCAGTATTAGGATCCCACTGGAGTCCAAGGATCTTAACCCAATGGTCATCACTGGAAAACATATCGACTGCATCGGATTGGGAGCGAGGTGAAAATTTTTGGAGTAGTTCACTTGAGTTACTATTCCACTTGCTCAGACTAAATTCACCCTTTCCGAGGAGTTTCACCAATTCATGCTGCAGAGAGATTGCCTCAGAGACTGACCCAGCTCCGGTCAGAACGTCGTCGACATAAATGTCTTTCAGTAGCACGTCTGCTGCAACTGGATGTTCATGGCCATGGTCCAAGGTCAACTGCTTCAGCACTCGTTGTGCCAGATATGGTGCTGGTACAAGTCCGTAGGTGACGGTGTGCAACTCAAAACGTTGAACTGTTTCCTTCATATTTGATCTCCAGTAGATGTGCTGATATTGCCGATCCCTCTCATCCAGCTCAATCATCCTAAACATCTTGACAATGTCTGTCGTGAAGACCACAGGGTGTCGTCGGAATCTCAGAATGACTTCGCGGATGTCGTTTTGGAGCTTAGGTCCAGTGAGCAAGTGTTCATTCAATGAACCACCTGACACTTTGACACTCGCATCGAAGACAACTCTGAGACGTGTACCTTGCTTGTCTTCTTTAATGACGCAATGATGTGGAATCAAAAACTTTGATGAACTGGTGGCAAGAGACATGTGATTAAGATTCTGGTACTCCTGCATGAATTCCTGGTAGGCGACCTTGATAGGAGGGTTAGATTCAAGCTTCTTCTCCAAGTTGTGGAACCGTTTCAGAGCCACATGTGCTGAAACCCCAACAACTGGACTTTCCTCCTTGAATGGCAGTCTCACAACGTACCTGCCAGTAGGTAGTCTACTGTGGGTTGATAGGAAATGAAGTTCGCACCTCTCATCCTCCGGACTTTGTGTTGGGACTGAAGCGATGGGCTCTTCAATTTGCCAGAATTGTTGCAACTGGTGATTAAGGTCATCTTCCGTATCGACGCTCAGCAAACTTGTGGTTTGCAACGAGGTTGAGGACTCGCTTACACGACCCAACACAATATGCCCAAACAACGTAGGGATTAAGCAGGATTCACTACCTTCAATATTGATTGGAGGACCTTGCAGGATCTGTGGGAAAAGATCAGCTCCTAAAAGGAAATCCACTTGTGCTGGTTTCCAAAAGAAGGGATCTGCCAGCTGATATCTTGAACACTTGCTAATGAATGTCATTGGAAGGAGGGTAGAAGGCAAGTATGACGTAATGCTTTTGACCACGATAGCATCAGTCGTTAATTGAGATGAACGTGCATTCTTGGGTCGAATGGTACAAGTGGCTAACCCCTTTGTTCCTTCAAAGACGGTTTGGCCAATCCCTGAAATTCTCTTCCGCATTTTTTCCATCGGGAGCCCCAGTCGAGATAAGCATTTCTGAGTAAGAAAGGAATTCTGACTGCCAGAATCGATTATCACTCTGACGTTCTGAAACCTACCACTAGCGTCCAGCATTTCCACAACAGCAGTACCGAGAATCACCTGAGCCTCCTCAGCAATAATTGTAGAGCTGAGTGAGGCATCCGCAGCGGGAGAAGGTGGGTTCTTGACGGAGGTACTTCGAACCTCAGCTGTTTTGTGGAGCAGCGAATGATGTCGCTTGGTGCAGAAGCGGCAGTGCCATTTGGAAGCACAATTTTGTACAGAATGAGCAGAATTGAGGCAATTGTAGCAGCCTTTCCAGCCCTTCAATACTTGCCAACGTTCATCAACAGAGGAATTATTGAATTTCTCACAGTTGATGAGGTTGTGAGCTCCCGAACAGGCTATGCAGGGCGAATTCACTGGAGAAGAGGACTTGTTATTCTCTGACTTATTTGAAATCAAAGAAGCCGGCGAAACGTTTTTAGGCTTGGGAGGTTTCGACTCCTTTTTCCCTTTAAATTGGTTAGAGGGCTCAGAATTGGCTTGAGGGGTGCTCTGATTGGTGAGTTGTAAGGCAACACAACGTTCTCGGACGAACTTCATCAATGAATCGTAGCTGGGATATTGAATATTCTTGTTGGCCATCTCGAAAAGCTCCCGGGTGGTATTGTCTAGGCAACGTACAGCTAGACAAAATAATAGAAATGATGATTCATCGGCTATCTTGAGACTTTTAAAGGCTGCAACTGAATCGCCAATACCAGAAAGGAATTTCTGTAGAGAATCAGCTGAGGCTCTGCCTTGAAGCGGCTTGAAATTCAGAATCCTATCGATCTGTGTGGAAGCCAACAATCGGGAATTATTGAAGGTATCGTCGACGGCCTTCCAGGCTATATCGTAGTTATCAGCCGAAATTTCGATATGACTAATCACACTTAGAGCCCTGCCGCTTAATGATGTCCGCAGATAATGGAATTTGTCAATGGGGGTCATGGAATCATCACTATGAATTAGTGAGACATACGTGTCGCGAAACTTGGGCCATTCCAACAATTCACCATTAAAAGAAGGCAGCCTTATTATCGGCAGACCCCTGGATATCCTAGACTGACCCAATGTGATGTCGCCGGAAAGTGTTGACCTTCGAGAAAATTCAGCTAAACTGATGTCAGCCATTCGACGCGAGTGATCAGCAGCAATTCGCATGTTGATTTGTTCGAGGAACCCATTTGCCGAGCAATAAAAGGAATCTACCATGGTCCTTATTTCCTTATCCTGTTTCGAAGGTAAAGGATCACTTGTAGCATCAGCCTCTGGGTTTCGAAGATCGCAGAGCTCATTCCAAACCTCATCGAATTTAGAATATGCACTTTCCATATGCTTTATTCGTCCCTTAAATGTTGATATAACTATTTCATCCGCGTCTTTAACAACAGCCTTTTTACCGGCGTCATTTGCCGTTTGAACGCGCAACCCATATTCCTTTAAGCGTCGTCGCAAAGAAACAAGTGAATCCTCGAAGCTCTGAGTCATGTCGGAAACAAGGGAGTAGACAAGGACGTAAAATATACGAAAAGAGAGCGAGGCGGGATGGGATTAAGAGATTAGCGATATGAATGAACCTCGGACTGATACGACCCGAGGAAGGCTAGTGCACTTTAGTTGACGAAAGTTCTTAAACTGATCGACTTTGCAAAATATGAACAGGCAACAATAATACGTAATACCAGCTACCACTAAGTACCTAAAGTAGGTATGTGAAAATGACAGCGTAGGCAGGTACCTACGTGGGTTCGCAATAAGTAATTTTATATCTTATCACTGGTTGGACTACGATACAGAACCTACGTATCAAAGCGCAACTAAAATTGGAGTCGTCTGTACGACATAAAATAATCTATATACGTACACTGGTAAACGATATAGCTTGTTCACACAAGAGATATACGCATGCAAAAGTGTCCTTAAATTCGTACTGAATTTGAACAACGAAGTGTTAGAAATTGACAATATGGACAAATACAAAAACTGTATAATAATGTGTACATGGAGGGACTTACGAATTTGTTTAACTCGACTTATTCGAAGACAAGTATCGTAGTATATAAGATACGAATTGGAAACGACTCGGTAGCTAGTACCTAATATTACTGATCTGCAACAACCTTGATATCGTTGTTATTCGATGCGTATTATTATGAGTCGCCAATTGTGATTCGTTTTAGGTACGACTCGAATAATAGATCGAGACGAGAACTACGAGTATGAATTGAACTAAGCAGTGGAAGACTTTACAGAAATATAACGTTGAAATGTGTTAGCAAAATTAAGTGAGCGATTTACAGTAATTATTGATAGAAAGGGGTAATTTATCGCATAACCACGCTCTGCTACCAAAAATATGTTCGATATATGCGCCGTGGAATGAATAATATTACATGCGACAAATAATAGTGGAAATGAATTTTAATAAATGAATGTTGATGAGTATAAAAATGAACATAAACGTGACCTACCTAACACCCAATGGCCATTAGGAAGAAAAAAATTTAAAGGTCTGACCGGCAGTCGAACTTGGGATGCTGGCGTCGGAGTCACCCGTCGAGTCCAAGCTGCCACACCGGATCCGATAGCTGGGGACTATTTCGGCAAATCGCTTTCGGTTTGCCAACTTCCTTCACTGGAAGACACGAGGCGAGTCCCCGTTCCTGAGTTTGACGGCTTATGACCTGATGTGCGTCTGGGATGGATCATGAACGATGTAATTAGGTGATGCACGTATGATAGATGTACATACATACAACTCGTTCGCTAATACAAAACTGCCTCTGGATGTCCGATCTGAAACAGGGGTCGGGGGCCGTGATACCAAAGGCGTTCAATTTGGTGAAAATGCTTGAAGCAGGACCATTTGAAAGTCTGGTACTTACAGTGAAGGAATCGATTTGCTGGGGATGGCTAAATTGGGATTCTGAAGACCCAGATGCAGGAGAATTACGAGGATGCTGCGACCTCAGATTTGGATGGCAAATTCGTCAATGGCGACCACGTTGCGACTGATCGCCGATCGCCAATCGATTTCCCATGATGCTCACGATTGTGACGTCAGACCCCCCACAGTGTCCACGAACCCCACTATCCAACTATCACTGCACTTCGCCACTTGATAGATACAAATTAATAGCTACAAACTTCCAAGAGCTACTAGTAAAATGGGTGTTCGGAACAGTAATATATTGTAATTTCGAATGAAAAACTGTTTGGACGGCTCAAGCCAAGTTTCACTTATTAGGGCTACCGATATTTGGTTAGACGTTGGATACTGTTCCCATTCTCCTTTCTTGGGGACCAAGGAACGCAAATTCCACTGCAGAACATTGAGATTATCCATATTTATCGTAGTTGGTGGTGAAAGTATTGTTTTGTAATGCAACGATCCAAAATTTAGTGCTGGTTGCTTTCATTGTTATGTTTCGATCTTATATTTATTTTATCTCTAACCATTACTTTCAGTAATTCGTCATCGAGATTGCTGCTCACGTGTGATCGAAAACTGGATACTATTGAGATTATTAATTCCGCTAAACTATCCTGAGAAGTGCCACTTAAGGGATAGACAGAATCCGGAACTTGTGTCGACTTGTACGGATTTGATGAGATGATGATGCCAACTGGTTGATTCTACCTTTCTTTTGTTTGCTCGATTACCTAATTTTGTATATTCGGACATACTAAATTAGGGGCACTGGAAGGCGAAAGTACTATCTTTTTTGCGCAAAAACCGGTTTGGAATAGAATTATTTTCTATTGCCGGAAAAGTTACTTGGTCGCGAATATTGGGAGGTGCTGCGGTTGCAGCGTAAGATTGACCGCCGAAAAATTTTTTTGCGTCAGTATCGTAAGTTTCTTGATTGACTGTTCCAATTGCAGTTGTGAACAAACTTGCTTTTCCGAGGCGGGATGTTGCTGGCTACCGTGAATACACCGTTTAACTAAGCTTTTGCAGGCCTTGACATCGTGTGGTTCGCCGCAACGATCGCATCTTACGGACCCGAGTTGAAACGTTGGTGACTTCGTCCGTCACCACTCGAGTCATTCCTTTGATATCAATTGTTCTTGATTGATTGATTGTTCTTAAGTAAGTAACTGGGTATGTAGGCTTTGAATTATTTTGATTGGAGCAGTTTTGACTGTTTGAGCTTATTAGCCGACACATAATTATTCAGTTCGACTCGAATCCGATTTCGTCCAACTTTTCCTATTTTCAGTATATTTTTGGAAGTATCTGCGTATTGTTCGTGGAAGAGTTTTCCTAAAGTCACATTGGGTGTAATCTTTACCAGTCTCACTTTCGCTCTCCAATATGGCATAAAACGGACCTGAATAATTTATTTTAAGCTTTGTGTTCAAAGGGGACTTATCATATTCGTTAGCCTTTGTATCTTCAACTGTCATCAGCTCCTGTCCAATATCAGGCGGTTTGGGAGGCTCGTCGCCGTCCATTATTAATAATCGTGTATAAGTGGACCTTTCGATCGATAATTGCGCACTCACCTACGGTTGAGGTAAATAAACGCCGGAGAGAAGTAAGAAACTGCCGGAGATCCGATAACGTCGAAGTCTCGAGCGATACTGTGTCTAGGTGGGGTAAGTGGAAAGTAGGCAATAACATAACTTCGTAAAATTTGTTACATCTCATAGTGTGTAATGGTACCGCTTGTACATACCAAATACAGTTCATGTTAAGAACGGCATTAAAATCTGTGTGGAAAATCCATTCCAACGATAAATCAAAATTTGAAAGATGAGAGTTGAAATGGCGGGGAATCCCGAGCTGCGTTTTCCGGGAAAAGGGTAGAAAAGTAAACGTAGCGCACTTCACTAGATCCGTCACTTCACTTCTTCTAGATCCGTCACCAACTAATATAGTACTTATACGTATGGTAGTTAACGATCAATATCATTATATTAACTAAGCGACATGTATTATTCATTTTATGATGGAGTTTAAAACACCCCGGGTACACCCATGTTACATATTCCTATCCAACGATTTGGCGATATCATCCATAATTCAGATAACGAAATGGGTGTTTCATTTTACTGAACAATTGAGGGGAAACTGTATTGTTCCCTACAGTTGGAGCCTAGATAGGAGGCAAAAGGTAGCAAGGTTATCAGTGGTCTCCACAACCCATTACGTGAAATACTTGCATCAGTGAGAAATACTGGAGTGCTAACCATCAAAGTATGTGTGGTAGCAGTAAATTTATTTGTAGAAAATCAAGTGATTATTACAAAGGGTTCGAGAAAAAATAGTTACAAAATAATAGGTACACTTCTTATAAATTTAAAAGTAGATGAATGAGACTTTAGATCGAAAGGTAAATTACCTAAGAACCTTCCAACTATGATAAACACAAAGTCGGTTAACGCAAAGTCTCTCAGGAGTAAGCTCTCCTGCATGAAGTTCAAAATATTGAACATTTCGGATTTATCGTCTTCCACATATGTATAGAAATTCGGCCAGAGCCTCCTCATGATGTGAGCTGGCCGGCGAGGTATATATCGGCAAATCCTACTCACTAGAATGTGACAAGAAGTGGCCAGTATGTAATAATAACGAATTGGACAACCTACACCACTTCTGCTTCAGATGCTCTATTCATATAGGTGCTTCAGGTTCCCATGTTTATATAGAGCACCTAAAGCAGAAGTGGTGACGTTGTCCAGCATTTCTTGTCACATTCTAGTGGGTAGGATTTGTATCAAATTGTATCGGGCATTGCATGTCAGATCTGTGTCTTGGCTTCGCAAGTGGTTTTTCTAATTCTCGCGGTTCCTGCAGAAATGAAATGCCCCTTCTAAAGGGCACTAAACATGTCTGCGACTTTCTTGAATCTTAATGACAAATGGAAGATAATTTGTATGAAACCTTTACCTCCCTCTTCCTCAGTGATAATTATACGATTCATTATCAGGTTTTGCAAGCATCATACTTTACCACAAAAACGAGTGTTACGTCAACGTGAGACCAGCTATATCTCAAAACCCGTAGTTGGATTAAGTTCGTTCTTCCATGCACGTCCTCAGTTCATCGCATTAGGATTTACGCTTGTTGAATTGTCTCTTTTAAAATAACCGCTGTAGGTACCTACATTTATAATTCTTTAAAATGTAATAACGACGCTATCCCTAAATTTAACCTATCCTCATTTGCAATTTGCTATGTGAGTACACACCTACGTTGCGGAGCGAGGAACTGCTGTTGGTTCAATTTAGTATTTTTTTATTCTCATTCCTACTTTATATAGCGTCAGAATTAAGTAGCCCGAGACCTGGTTTCAAGCGGTTCTTAAGAAACGTTGATTATGAAAAATCACTCACCAGTATAGTTTCAGCCAAATGTTATATTATACGTTTCAGCACCACTTTGGTTAAGCACTGCAGCGTCAAACAGAGACAGTCCACATCAGCTTACGAGTTCCTATTCAAGAGAGCACAGGTAGACAGTGGCTTCTTCAAAGTCCAGTCATGATAAAACACCGTCATAATTCGTTCGACAATAAATTATTGTAAGCAAAATATTTATCATTAGAAAATGCGTTAAAAAAATTATCCATTACGTGGAACTCGAACCAGCCCCGTTTCAGTCTGCGATTCACATCAGAAGGTCCAAAATATGCTAACGATCTGAAGCGTCCAGGCATTCCTTGATAGACTGAATCATCCACTGTGTCCATATGTGATTTTTCGGTGTGATGTTATTGATTTATATAAATCAAGGAATGACCACATGTAGGTAGACTTTAGTGGGAAAGTAGTATAAGAATATAATATTAAGAATCATTAGGTAGTTATATACAGGGTGATCCGCTCGTAGATGCAAAAAACATTTTGCGTAAAATTACATCAAAAATAGAGTAAAATGCCGCCATTTATCTCAATCCGTTCTCGAGATATGATTTTTTAAAGGTTTTTTCAGAAAAACCGTGTTTTTTTTCTTTTTAAACTCAAATTTCTCCGCTTTACCTCATTTAATTTTACTTTTTGACCTCATTTTCGGAATCAGCGTTAAATTTTCCATACGTATGGTGTACTTCAAGTCTCGAAAAGTACCATCTAGAGACCACAACAACAGCTCAAACATTAGACGGATTTGAAAAAATAAAATTTCTGAAATTTTAAAAACGTTACTACTCATCCGAAAAAAATCCTGGAAACTGGCAAATCTCTTGAAAACTTCTTCATTTAATAAGCTTTCCAATGGTATGGTCAACTTTGCGATTATCTTGTTCCTTTGATGAAAAATTCAAGTTTAAATGCAAGAAGACGTTAGGCACCTCAAAAGGGGAATTTGATCAGAGGGTAGAAAAAATGTAAAAAAAGTTTTTAATGTTTTTAATTGAAAAAATTGAGTCAATAGTGCCAATTTACAATTCGAAATCAGGTTTTTCGGTAATTAGGAAAGCCCATTTTCAAAACGCCCACCGTTGTTCTCTAGCACGCTTACGCATTTGTCCCACTGTCACGTTGAATGTCAGACGTTCTTGCACCGTCACGCTTGCCTCTTGAATTCGTCTCTTTAAATCTTCAAAATCTTTTACATCAGTAGCATAAACCGTTGATGAGTTCCCGTGAATACCCGAGAATCTGTAACCCGTCGGCCAGGATATCTAGCACGATACTGCTGCTGTGCAGCAAGCTCATTTCCATCGCACAACCCGTACACGAAATGTATGTCAGCGTACTCGCGGTTAGTGAACCGTGCCATTTCTAACATCAAACTGCATTGGGAATAACTTCCCATCACGTTGTTGTTTAAACAGGTGGATACACGAACTCATTTAGATACACTGTAATGCGTTGATTTTGAACCTTAGAACTAATTTATTGTTCAGGGTCACTACTCCCCCTGATGACAAAAAAACATAAAATCTCCTAACGTTTTCTTGCATTTAAATGAACTAAATTGGCACTAATTGACTCAATTTTTTTCAATTAAAACCATTAAAAACTTTTTTTTACATTTTTTCAACCCTCTGATCAAATTCCCCCTTTTGAGGTGCCTAACGTTTTCTTGCGTTTAAACTTGAATTTTTCATCAAAGGAACAAGATAATCGCAAAGTTGACCATACCATTGGAAAGCTTATTAAATGAAGAAGTTTTCAAGAGATTTACCAGTTTCCAGGATTTTTTTTCGGAGGAGTAGTAACGTTTTTAAAATTTCAGAAATTTTATTTTTTCAAATTCGTTTAATGTTTGAGCTGTTGTTGTGGTCTCTAGATGATACTTTTCAAGACTTGAAGTACACCATGCGTATGGAAATTTAACGCTGATTCCGAAAATGAGGTCAAGAAGTAAAATTAAATGAGGTAAAGCGGAGAAATTCGAGTTTAAAAGGAAAAAAACACGGTTTTCCTGAAAAAACCTTTAAAAAATCATATATCGAAAACGGATTGAGATAAAAATATGCGGTTGGCGGCATTTTACTCCATTTTTGATGCAGTGTTACGCAAATTTTTTTTGCATCTACGAGCGGATCACCCTGTATATGCGTTAGACAAAAAAAATCTGTCTTCCTCGTGATACGTTCCCATATACGAACCGTTTTGGGTCGGACCAGATGAACCTCGCTATTCCTAATGGCCTTCACTGCTGTCACCGGTGGGCATTTTGAGTATAAACAAGATTAAGGGATGGTGCACCCTTGGAACCTAAGGAAATATTCAAGCCATTGTCGCATTTTCGTGAGATAGATCTCTCACAAAGACGCCGCTAACTTTTAATGTCCTGGATGTCGCTCGAAGAAATCTGTAGGTGTAGGATGAAACTAGGGGAACAGGAAGCATCAAAAATAAATGTTATTCGAATTACAGATAAATTCTTAGTAATTCGACAGTAGATCTACAGAAACATTTGCGACGTGGTAGCTGCCTACCTCATCAAAAGGCGCCTGTGTTACCACGTTTCGTGAGACGCTTTGGGCCAACATAGGCAATAACCCTCCGTTCTATTTATAGGTACTAAAAGGTGGGCTTCTGATCCCAGTAGCGAATACCTATGGCATAAAGTTGCTCGTTTTATGGTCCTACTACTATCCTATGCATGTCGATCAGTAGTAAAGTGTGCGGCAAAGGTTCATCCTCCTTTTGGCTAAGATCCTTTGGTTAGGATAGAGGTTGCTTCCCTGTCTTTTATTAACGGCCTTGCCCGAGGTGGCATTTTCCCCCAGACCTTCCACTTCAGTATTATGTAAAGACGGTTTTTATTTCAGGCTCTCCACTTGAGTTTGCGTTGTGCAAAGGCATAATGAGCGAATTGTTTGTATTTTCTTAAATACATAATGTCATCTTACTTTCACACATGGCACCATCAATTCATTTCTTATTTTCTTCGAAAATTCGCTAAAACCAAGGAAGGATTTTTCTCGACAACCCTTTTTTCGTCCTTCTCACGCATCAAAATGTTCCAGTGTAAAAATAAAATAAAAAAATAAAAAATAAAAAATAATTTAAAAAAAGGATTAGAAAATATATTTAGGGCCAGCCCATGATAATATTGCCATTGTTGGACGAACAGATCACCATATTTTAGAAGAGGGGTGGGAGAGACGAAGATCCCTACCTAACTAATCTGATTTCGTATATACCCAGGGCTTTCAGATTGAAAGTGGCGCTCCGACTGATTACACTACGTCGAAGATTACTTCGCGTGAGTGGACCTTTTGTGCGACGACAAGTAGGCAAGTGATTCCAGAAAATAAATGGGCAAGAAATGCAGGTAATGGTTTTTGGAGGGGGAGGGGGGAATGATCTTGATGTTAAATTAATGGAATATGCTATGTGTATTATGTGTATTATTCGAACCAGAGTTGTTTTCCGTAAGTTGTTCTCATACTGCATTAGTTTAATTTAAACGAGGCTTCATAACTTATAAATGGAGACTTCATTGTTAACTCCGTGAAGTTCAGCAACAGCCACCATCTCGACGCCTTGCATGGGGTTTGGAACCATCCTCGCGTATTTCACATTAGTTTTCCCTCTTGGAAAATGCGTTGTTCGAGGATGAGCATCACCCAAGTAAAGGGTTCGCGCTTACACGCGAATAATTATGGTGAGCCCCGGGGGTTTGTTATATGTCTTGTGATGTTTTGGAACCGTGTTCCGCTTCAAAGAATCGATAAACCTCTCCATCTGTGTACCATGTCCTCCACTTAGTTCGTCTCACAAGGCACCCACTTATCACAACTTTGAAAGAAACCCACGTGTCACTGACATCCAAGAATAATAATTGAAATTGACAAGATACGAACGATTCTCCAGGAATTTTGCTGATGCATGGCGTCTAGAACCGAGTCGAGAGAAAACATTATTTCCTGGTTGCACGTGTAATTTGAGGGCGTGGCAACACAGCGATAATGTCCCGTCGGTAACGGCAGTAGCAACAATCGGTTAACGACATCGTTATACGTCCTGCAGCCTTCGTATCCTGCCACACAGAAAGGAATGGATAGTTTCCCGGTGCTATATAACGTTACACCGATACTTTCACAAACTAAGGTTTGCTTTAATTGTTCTAAATCTACGTATGAATGCCAGTAACGTTGCACAGTGTGAAGGAGTGCCTGTTACGGCAAGATTTGGGGCAGTGAGCAGCTATGTCCGAAATACGTTACGAAAAATCGACTGCTGCTCTGATTAACTAGTGCTAAAACGTAAATGGCATTGTTAGTAGGTACTAACTACTCCTACTAGTAACTTACTCCTAGTGGTAACTTACTGACTGTAAGAGTTGGATTCGGGACTAAACGTTTATCTATTCAAGTACTTGCTTTAGAGTTATACTCGTGGGCTTAGTAAGTAGGTCAGCAGCCTGCCTATCAGGAAATCGATATTTGTCAGAAAATTATTATCTTTTCGGAGTATCCATTTGAAGCATTTCCTTTTCTGATCATTAATAGAGGTACCTACTGACCGTCGGTGGCGAATCATGGATAGTTTCTGTCTATCGAAGCCAACCCCCTATAGTTAAGGCTTCTTGTGTTCACTCTTTCGATTCTCAAATTACTGAAGCAGGTTAGTTCTCCAGTGATTCACTTCGAGTTTCAAATTGCAGGACCGGAATGACTGTGGCGACAGTCTACAGATTTTGTTGAATTTTTCATCATGCGATTACCTATAGCTACTGTAGTAAAAATTCCGGACACATAATAAATTTATTAATCAGAGTAACAACGTGAGCCCGCCCACTTGTCCCATGTTTTTAAACTCCGACAGAAGACCGCTGAAACGGGAAAAAAGGAGGGAGAGCTATTCTGGTCACAGCCCTTTATGCTTGTACAATCCGAGGGCTCTAAGCGGAACTGCGCATAGGAGATATATCCAGCCGACGCCAACGGCTGCACGCGGTTACAAATGCCTAGACTTTTGATCACCGACTAATTTTTCAGTATAATTCTCATGGGGGTTTCGGATATACCGAACTGAGTACACAATGGGTGAAGGAAGGATCCCTCCTCCTCTTGCAGCTTTTGAGCCAGCAATTATTAATCATTCAATTCCTGTCTATCGGTATTCGAAGCTTTCGTGATTCGTAAACAGTTCCGTATTCATCCCCCAATTCGTGCTAAAGCCTCTACACCATAAATGAGGCCTTTGTTAATATCAGTGGGTATCGATGATTGCGAGTTGGATGGTGATTAGGGACTTTTATTTCCTGGCCCATATGTGGACAGCTCCGTTCAAAATGAATAGTATATTTGTTGTTTATTTATTTATCAACCCTGGATTCATCCTCCTGGGAATGTTTCATCATCCCGGGGGAATTGTTTTCAGTTGAACGCTGACACTACTAATTTGATATACAACCTTTAGTCCCCGTAGGCTTCACATGATTCTATGAAAGGTGAAGAGCTAATCGCTGGTAAGCACGGGATGGGAAATCGGACCCCCAAAATCGATTTTGCAGTCGATTGTGACATCGAAGGCCTGCAATAGATTTGGTCGATTAACCGGTCCTCCACAAGCGATAATCGTCGATTTTTCGATTTTATCGAAATTTTAAAATAATGTGACCGGTCGCAAAGTCACAGAGCCGATGTAAGGTACCTGAGAAACAGAATGAAAAAGAACTTATTTTAAAAACGCTGCAAAGTCCTTGTCACATCGGTTTATTATTCTATTGGAGTTCTAGAGATTCTTGTTGGCAGTTAAATTTATAGTTTCTTTCATGTGGAATGATTGAATTAGCTATTCCTGATGATTTCCACCAATTTTGGCCCCCAAACATGAAATAGGTACCTACACTTTTTTTTCCCCCCCCAGATCATCTTTGATCATTGGTAGTGCGATTTAATGGTCTTGATTCAGCTGTTTACACTTTTTCTAATGTTAGTATACACATTGATGGTGATTTCAGACAGTTTTCCAGGTTTTTGACTAAAAAAAACCAATTTTGGGAGCTGAACCAATGGTAAAACCTCAATTTCCGCGTCTTTGGTCAAAATCGACTTCGTATTCGGTATTCTCGTCCCCAAAAACATGGAAAACGATACCTCAAAAGCTCATTTTACTAACATGTTGCTAAAACGCAAAAAGTACCTATTTTTACACACATTTTCACTCATAACACCCCTGGGTATATTCCGATCGGGCTGAAAAGTTTCGGGACACAACTAGGGCCCAAATGGAGCATGTGTGCGAGAGAACGACTTTTTTAGATCTAAAATGAAGCCTGTACACGTGAGACGGCGGACGGACATTGCATTTTTGGAATCTACGCACCTTGAAACGGAAAAGAAAAAAGTTTGAGGGGGTGTTATAAAAATTTTTTGCTGAGCGAATACATAGGTGTATTATTCACAGAATAATAAACCAAAAGGTACAGACGGTCAATAAACCTGTTGTTGAATAAATTGGGCTTCCACACTTACTTTTGCCATATTTTAACCCACCCACTTTGCACTCTAGTCAGCAGTCACAAACACAAACAGTAAACAAGGTGGTGGTAGTGGTTGATGGTGGTGTTCACAACGTTTATAGTCCAGGCTCCTTGCATAGCTAGAAGTAATCCCCAACGGAGAACAGAACCGAGGTGGTGGTAGTGATCACAATAGCGAGCCCAATAAGTGTTGTTTTACGAGCCCAGCTGGCAACAAGATTTTCTAGTCAACTTGATCTTGATGAAAATTTATAAAAAGTAAAAACCCGATGTCGGTCTGGAAAAATCGATATATTGTTGACATACAAACGATAATAGAAAAAAATCGGCCTGTGAAAATCGATCGTAAAAAATCGATAGTCGGTACGAAAAATCGATTTATAGAGAAAATCTGTTATCGATTGCCATCCCCAGTTAGCACGTACAAGCTTTTGAAAGTTTGTATTAGCGCCTGCCCGAGAAGAGAAACAGAGACGTCGCGACTTTAATATCCCGGACGGGGATATAAAGTCCGGACGGTCTAGTACGCTCGTACTCCCCCGGCCAGTGTAGGTAGTCTGCCAAGTGGGTGGACAGTATATCTTTCTCACATCATTAGTTGATTCAGTAATCTTATTTGTTCAAGTATTAAGTACTCAATATAGGTCAAACTTTCGAATGCACAAATCTACCATTACTCCAATCAAAATAAATTCGAGTGGGCCATGTCAAAAAAGCTAAATGAAAGGGGTTTAGTGGAAGACCATCAGTTACCCAACCTGCATAATCCCCGAAAATTTCATCTGTGTCGGTAGAATAGAACCGGAGATATAGATATGATAATTTGCTAGGTTATATTGCTTCACTCATGTGCTAAACAGGATCATCATCATCACGATTTGTAATAGTCAGGGGCTTTGAAAGACCTAATGTATGTCCTATTGAAAATGACTACGAAATCGGTTGAATAGAACTGGACCTTTGAAGATGTCGAAAACATCATGTACATGCGCATGCGCCGGAAAAAGCTACCATTGGTCTTTGTTTTCGAAAGTTGCTCATCTTAACAACAAAAGCAAATTTCAACATTTTGATGGAATTGTTTATCTCATACCCAAAGTCTGGCATAAGAGTACATGTTCATTTGAATATATTGGATTTGGACTTGAGGGATGGATTCAGTATGTACCTATGCCTTGAAACAGATTGTTAACAGAACACTTTCCAACATTTCATAATTATGCTCACTCGAAATGTTAGAGACATTGCAATTTCTCATTTTCTTCGTTGCGTCCATAAGGCACTTGGGCCACTGCCCCGGCACCCAAAAACTTAAAAGAACAACTACGGTTCAGTTGGCATCTGAATTTCCCTCCGTACACTGTACCTAGCATTTTTCACAAAGTTCAGCAGCGACTCGCCAGATTTCTCTGGCTATGGATATTCAATATTCTAGTAGAGGATCCATGGTGGTTCCTTCTTTTTAGCTCCATAGACCGAGAAGCATTTTATCGGAATAAAGCGACAGTAATCGATGTCCTGCAGTCGAAATCGAAACCTAGGCTCCTGAAACTGTCCATGGTAACCAAGAAAAGTGGCCCGTCTGCGCATGCTCAGTCGAGTAAAAATGTTGTTCGCCACGCCCACTTCCGGTCCTGCGTCCAGAATCTGATTTCTACATCAAAATCGTCCATTTCCCAATCGGTTCGATCCCTTCGATTCTGTTTGTCATCTTGATACGAGATGCTTCTTCTTCCGATTTGTTTTGTTGTCTCTGAATCACATTCACTTTCTGTGTTGAGTCTGTTGTAAATTTTCAATTTTTTTTGCGTCAAATTTTGTTTCGTTTTGCGTGACAGATTTGTATTTATTTATTTATTTCACGGGTGAGCCCAATTACATTATAACATTCAAGAGGTGTGAAAAATATACTAAAATAAGTAAATAATACAAAAAAAGGAACTTGAAACAAAAGAAAACTAAAATATTTCATGAATAACTGATGGGGGAGGAAGATAACAAAGTCTTTAAGGAAGAAAGGGAGGAATGGGAGAAGTCGAATTCGGGGTTAATGGCGAGAAATAAATTTGCAGTCCGAGGGAGCCTACGAAGGGGTTGGCTCTTCACATAGTTGGTTGGGGAGGGGTTGGTTGGTTGGTTGCATCTGTCCTGTTTGCTTTTTGTAATCTTGTAGTTTGTGGATTGATCGGCGTCAACATAGCTACAACACAGATAGCTTCCTAGCCTCTAGTCAATAGCTTCTCCATTCAAGTAGGTACTGGCCGACGGGTATTTTAGTTTAATATATTTTTGTAACACATGAATTCGGTGGCTAAGTTGTAGTAGAAATTGTCGACTTCTTCGTACGAGTGTTGATTAAAAGAGATAAGCTTTGCTGTACTATCAGTAAATAAGAGAAGGGTGTTTATTGTTGCCTCGAGGTATTTTGTAGACAGATCTCTTGGTTTTGTGTTCGGGTTTTGGTGCCCGACCGTTTTCAGACCCCACGCACCGCTACTGATTTTCTTTGAAAATTTGTTACATCAGGATGAATTGTATAGATACGTTACTCAGAACATTTGCTCATTATGGTCATGCTGTATGACTGGAACTTTTCAAACTGTACCCGAATGAATTGCTTCGGGGAAAGAAGATCAGTGTCAGATAAGAGGTGCCGCGCCGTTATTTTCTAAAGCACTAAATCGTAAAAAATGACTGATCGTTTTTGCAGTTCCATCGCTTTATATTTGACACTTGCCTGACTCGTACTACTTGTTTCACTGTTTTGATAATTTTGAATCAAACGAAACGGTTCAGGTTTTCTTTCTTTTTCCCATGTTTTTCTCAAGAAAGTCCTCTGTAATATAAAACTATGTGACAGAACGACTAATTCCAAGCATACCGTGTAAACCCGAACAGTTGCAAGATTATAAACTTCTATAGTTGGAAACTTGGTTGAGTTTGATAAGACGGGTGACAAGGTCTCGCTAGTTCTTCGCAGCAGTGCATGGGCTAGTTCGGATTACTTTGTGTGATGGGGGGGGGGGGGGGACCCACGGTTCAATTTGTCATCCCTCCCCCCCCCCCCCCATATCACCCTCGCCCTTTCCAGCCTATCACCATCGTACTTGAGTTATTAGTCTTACGGGTTAATACCAGGGTCCCTGTCACCCCGCAGTCTTCCCTTTATTTAAACATCGGTTTAAATAAAAAGTCTTATTTTCGTCCCTGTCAACTTGTAGTTCCTTGTCAGCATCTCCGTAGAGTGATACTAAAAGTTTATTGTACGTAATGCAAAACCCAGATTAGAATATTACGAATGGTAAATGGGGATTTTGGTTAACTTCCAACGATAAATATTACTGTGTCCGGTTTTGGGATAGGGTAATCTTTTAGTGTGGGTAGATGACGAGTGATGGGAGTGATAGGAAAAAGAAGCTTGGGTTGCCAATTATTGTGGTATGTCGACTCGCGATAGTTCGAATATCGTGGAAATCCGAACGTGGACCTTCAACTGACTTGGACCTTTGGAAAACACCTGTTAAATCGAATGCATCCTTTGAAATTCTAGTAGACACGTAGTCATAATTACTTTTTTCGGTAGCAGCCCACCCTAGATCACGCTATAATTCGAATTGAAGTTTTTTTAAATTCAGATTACTAATATGACATCATAATATGCAGTTCCTCATGAATTCAACTCGTTATTTCATTGTCAGTTGTTATTGGCAAAATTGACGAACCAAATTCATGTAAATTGTTAATTTGACAACTTTATACTAACAGATTTTTGGTTTATTATTTCATCAATAAACCGAACAGTAAATCGAGCAACCCCCCCCCCCCCCCCCCCCTCATCGAATGGTTTCCGTCGGGGCGGCGCTACTGTATTCATTGGTGGCTGCGGGGGAGGGGATTTCGCCAGCTTTTTGTCCTAGCGTTTTGACACACGCACACAAAAACCCTTCCTCCCTCTCTTTAATAGCTAATCGTCGAAATTCAGCTGCAGCTCGCAGCAAGTTTTAACGTATTACTGTTAACGCCTTTCATTTGAACCCGCTTTCCACCATGCACGGATTTTTCGTGGTTGTTCTTGTAGTCATACTTTAAAATCGAATGATACACCGTACACTCCACATTAACCCGTTTTGGTTTCATTTTGCAATGAAATGGGGGAAATATCGAAAATTCGGTGGCACATCAATTCTTTCAAAAATTCGGCGAAAACAAATGCCTGCAAAGAAATGACAAGCAGACTCCGGCTTCGTGAACAGCAAAAAGATAACCCGATCGGAGGTTTCGAGTTTGAGAGTCAGCGCGGATAAAAGCGGCGGTTGGTTTTTCATTACTGAAGTTTCATGGCAGTCCACTAGGGGCGCAGCCGATGCTAAACACCCTTCACTCAACTGCTGCCGCTAAAATTCATAGTCGTGGTAGACATGTTGTAGACACTGATCCACAAATTGGAACCAGAAATGCCTAATGCGGTTTTAACCAGTAACTACCAATTTCCAACTCTGCCGCTGGACTCGAATTTGCCAACTAACCGATTTTAGTAGATATGTTAGGGCGCAGTGGTCACCCTGCGAAGGTCACGGGATACTAAACCCGCACGACACCAGATCCGCGATCCGCTGCCTCAGCTCCCCCTCACCCTTCCCCCTGCCCCTCAAAGGCATGGTGAGTAAAATTTTTGTCGCTAGGAAGACTCGTACCCTCGATCTTCTGAATATGAGTCCACGATGTTAACCAGTAGGCTATGGAAGCCAGTTGAAAAGAGGTGTTTAAAAAGATGATTATACGTGGCTCTACCGGGCGACCTACCAAGCGTTGGCCGGGCGGGGAGGGGGAGCAGGAGGCTGGATGTGGCGGGAAACATTAGTCGTCCTTTAGCGCCAATGCTAGCCGACAGGAAGGCAGCAGCCTGCTTATCTTGAAAGCGGTAAGGAAAAAACGGAATAATTACAACTGCGGGAAACATTAAAGTACGTCTCCAATTTTAATCAGTTCAGTGTTTGACTTCGACGCGACAACAACAGGGGAAAAACTCTCTCATCAAAATGAATAGTGTTTGTAAAAAGTGTTAAATGTGATGCCCATCAGTCAATACTTGAAGCATATTTTGGAGTGCCGTGGCAATCTGAAATGTAAGTACTGCGGAAAGAAGAGTTTCAACTCCAACAACGAGCAAGTTTTGAAAGGCATGAAATAAATGTGGAAACCATCCTCAAGTTAAAAAAATTAGACTGTGGGAACCGAAGAAAGAAGAATTAATCGAAAAAATAGGACGAGGCATGATGTATGGATACCAAACAGCTTTTAAAAGCCGACTGCAATCATGGTTTATTCGAAACGATTCACCTTCTGATTTACCAACTTTTCTGTCGAAAGTTAAAGAGGAGGTAAAAATGAAAATAAGAGAAGCTTTGAATGAATTTACATCGATCAAGGTCAATTTAGTTGTGGAGTGTACGTTTAAAAATGTGAACGGTGATGTACAAGATAAAGCGTTCAAATCAAGAAATAAGGCAATACAAGCTGACACAAACCTGAATGACGTTGTTGTGAAATTTAATGAAAAATTGAAAAACGAAATGGAAGAGGCTCAACTGGAAAAAAGCGGATGGTCATTAAAACAGATAGAGGGATTACGTTTAAGAATTAATAAAAATAATCCTTTAAAGGGAAGCACTTACATCCACCTTCCGATTCAAATTGAAAGCAAAAAGGCTTGTTTGAATGTAAAGAATAAAGACAAATTGTGCTTTAAATATTCCATTCTAGCCAAATTCATTACCAAAGATGCGCACCGCGTGAGTAAATATTTCAGTCTTGACCATCCATATGATTTTTCCTGCGTCGATTTTCCCACACCTCTGAACCAAATTAAAAAATTCGAGGTCATGAACAACATTTCGATTAACGTATACGGACTGGAGAAGGATTACAAAATATATCCACTGAAAGTCGCTAAAGAAGAATTAGCCGATCACCGAGATCTCCTTCTCATAGACGATGATTCAGGTACACACCATTATATTGCACATATACTATACATAAAATATAACTCTTTCTTTATTCCCGATTTGGTGTAGGTATGTTTTAAGACATCCATTTTAATTTTTGAGGATCCATACATACCTTACATACCTCGGCTTGAGGATGGGAGGCGTCGGGGATTCCATGGTCCTTGGTTCGGTTCTGTTGTAGGCTGAAATTTGAAAATAAAATTTTAAATTTCAAATTTGAAATTCGCACAAATCGGGAGCGGCGGTGTGTGGTTGAGCGGAGACGTGAGAGGGCTGCGATCTCCGGGTGGGTGGTTGAGTGGTGGGCGAAAAATGCGAATTTAAATTGACTGACTGACTGGTTTTGAGTGAATGAAATTAAAAATGAACCGAACTTGAACTGGAGACTGGGGTTTGACACATGAGAAGGGAAAAAGGAGGAAGGTTGGGTGAATCACGTTGGGGTCACCACTGTGATGAATTGAAAATTGCATCACAGTGGTGTGAGGGAAATTGCCCAGGCGGTTATGAGCGAATCACCACCGACATCTGGGATCTTTTTGGAGAGAGGAGAGGTGAGTGATAGAATTTTGCCTAGGCGGTTATGAGCGAATCACCACCGACATCTAGGATCTTTTGGAGGAGAGGTGTCCAGGCGGTTATGAGCGAATCACCACCGACATCTGGAATCTTTTGGAAGAGGAGGTTGCCTAGGCGGTTATGGGCGGACCACCACCGACATCTAGGTTCTTTTGAGAGGAGGAGAGAGCAAGGTAGAGGAGAGAAGAGAGAGCTGGTTAGAGGAAGTGTCGAATGAAGCTAAAGTCGCAGGATCCAGGGTTTTATAGGAAAAGGAAGCCTCTCCCTCCAACCCCCTGTTAGGGGTTGGTGGTGGGGCTCCAGGTTGTGTACCCTGGGTTCTGTGGCTTGTCTCCCCACTCGTTTCGTTTATTGACGGAACTAAGTTTTGCATTTGGATCTTGGTGAGAACTTAAGTTGGCTAGAGGAGTGTTCCCGGGAGGGACTCACGACAGGAGTCTTTCTGGGATTCATTCAGGACCCTTCCACATGTTACTCGGAAAATTTGCTGCATGACTGACACTATTTCATTTTTATTCTTGATTATGATATATTTTGTACTACCTTATTCATGATGGTATATATGTGACTTGAATATTTGCAGTGCTGTGCATGCAGTGTTTGACGCACATAAGTTAGCAGAGCCCCCATCAGAATGCCGATCCATTCATTACCCCTAAGGGATTGTCTACTAAACCTGTTCTATGAAGTGTTAGGAGGGTCGCCGAATTGAACTGGTAAATACAGGTTCCTACCGGGACAGCATGAATATTCGGATTACTGGTTATGAGGCGCATAATATAAGGAGGAATCACCATTGAAATAGGTAGACGTGAAGATGGCGTTGATATTGATTCCTCATTCGTGCCATCCTAATGCGTGTCATCATTCATTTGAGATTTGTCAGTCACGACATAATACGAGGTGACATTTTACAGAGTGGGGTTTGCGGTGTTTATTTCCCTCGCGTCTCTTCTACATTTTCTTCAAATTTGTTACTTCGTCATCCCCATGAATCACAAGCTAGGGTTTTTGCCCAAATACGCCGAGTAAGAGAAATTATAATATTAGGTGGCCCAGATGATCCATGCGTTGCACAGGACAGTAATATATATGACGACTTGTGTGTGGGATATACATGAGGTTTTTTAGATTGCATCCAATTATGACTGTCAAACGGTCTGAATTGCCAAATTATCCGACATTCATCTCCTAATTTCATTATTTTCTGTATAGATAAGCCTTCTGTAATTTCACCTTTCTGTATGAAAAAACCGTGAAATACCATGAAAATACCTACGAAATACTATACGAAAGAATAATATTAATGAAATTCATTATTGAGCGTAGTGGAAATTGGTCCTATTCAAACTCGCTCTTCTGAAAATTCGACGTTTTGCTACAATCTGATTGTACCGACTGTGAGCCGAGAGAAATCCTCGTAATCCTGGCTCCCGCGACTACATATCATCTGTCCTTTTTAGGACCACCAAGTTTTACAACTCAAATGGATTCAAATGACACACGAATTTCTTGAGGTTCGAACAGCTATCTGCCATGCCCATCTCAAGAACACCAGAGAGAATTCGAACGAATCTCTATAGGATCGAACTAAGCTGGGTTCACGTCGCGTAATATGCATAAAACGCAAAGGCCATAATGGTTCGGGTAAAGCGGGTGAAAACGTCAAACCGTTCACATGGACGCAAAGCGCATAATCGTCGAGATGTAGCCCGTGCTCCAGCCTCCGCCTGCGCAGAACCCAACACGCAGATCCGTAAAAAGCGTAAATCTCGATCGTTAGGTATGCGTTGATCGCAACCTTCCAGGTATAGCTTTCTCTTCCTCTGAACTTTTCTGTTGGTGGGAAATGGGAGCCCATCGTTGAGGATGAAGCTGGAAGCACGTGTGGATAAGCTAGATCAACAGATAACTCACCTTTTCAAGAACCGCAGGTCAGGCGTCGCGGAAATACTACTCGCGATATATCCCTACTTCCCTACTATATTATAAAAACGAATCTCTGTCTGTCCGTGTGTCTGTGTGTCTGTCCTTCTATGCACGGCCAAACGGCTCGACGGATATCGACCAAATTTGGCACGAATATCCAGTAGGCTCCCAAGTTGTGCAACGTCGCATTTTTAATTCCCTGACCATAGCGGAACTATGGTCGACCATGGTCAACTTCGTTAATTGAAATGGTAACCCCTATTTTTTATCGGGTATTCGTAATCTACGTGAAATTCTATCTACGATCGACCCTTCGGACTACCCCCGCGGTCGACCATAGCGCATCCATGGGCCCCTCCATGGTCGAATCCCGAATTGCTTTTCACGGCCAAACGGCTCGACGGATATCGACCAAATTTGGCACCAATATCCGGTAGCCTCCCAAGTCGAACGTAGGCGCCTTTTCGATTCCCTGACCATAGCGGAACTATGGTCGACCATGGTCAACTCCTGACTGGCTTGACGGATATCGACCAAATTTGGCACGAATATCCAGTAGGCTCCCAAGTTGTGCAACGTCGCATTTTTAATTCCCTGACCATAGCGGAACTATGGTCAACCATGGTCAACTCCTGAATGGCTTGACGGATATCGACCAAATTTGGCACGAATATCCAGTAGGCTCCCAAGTTGTGCAACGTCGCATTTTTAATTCCCTCACCATAGCGGAACTATGGTCGACCATGGTCAACTCCTGAATGGCTTGACGGATATCGACCAAATTTGGCACGAATATCCAGTAGGCTCCCAAGTTGTGCAACGTCGCATTTTTAATTCCCTGACCATAGCGGAACTATGGTCGACCATGGTCAACTCCTGAATGGCTTGACGGATATCGACCAAATTTGGCACGAATATCCAGTAGGCTCCCAAGTTGTGCAACGTCGCATTTTATTTCCCTGACCATAGCGGAACTATGGTCGACCATGGTCAACTTCGTTAATTGAAATGGTAACCCCTATTTTTTATCGCGTATTCGTAATCTACGTGAAATTCTATCTACGATCGACCCTTCGGACTACCCCCGCGGTCGACCATAGCGCATCCATGGGCCCCTCCATGGTCGAATCCCGAATTGCTTTTCACGGCCAAACGGCTCGACGGATATCGACCAAATTTGGCACCAATATCCGGTAGCCTCCCAAGTCGAACGTAGGCGCATTTTCGAATCCCTGACCATAGCGGAACTATGGTCGACCATGGTCAACTCCTGACTGGCTTGACGGATATCGACCAAATTTGGCAAAAATATCCAGTAGGCTCCCAAGTTGTGCAACGTCGCATTTTTAATTCCCTGACCATAGCGGAACTATGGTCGACCATGGTCAACTCCTGAATGGCTGGACGGATATCGACCAAATTTGGCACGAATATCCAGTAGGCTCCCAAGTTGTACAACGTCGCATTTTTAATTCCCTCACCATAGCGGAACTATGGTCGACCATGGTCAACTCCTGAATGGCTCGACGGATATCGACCAAAATTGTCACGAATATCCAGTAGGCTCCCAAGTTGGGCAACGTCGGAATTTTTCGGTCCCCTTCACCATAGCGGAACTATGGTCGACCATGGTCAACTCCTGAATGGCTGGACGGATATCGACCAAATTTGGCACGAATATCCAGTAGGCTCCCAAGTTGTGCAACGTCGCATTTTTAATTCCCTCACCATAGCGGAACTATGGTCGACCATGGTCAACTTCGTTAATTGAAATGGTAACCCCTATTTTTTATCGCTTATTCGTAATCTACGTGAAATTCTATCTACGATCGACCCTTCGGACTACCCCCTGCGGTCGACCATAGCGCATCCATGGGCCCCTCCATGGTCGAATCCCGAATTGCTCAACGGATATCGACCAAATTTGGCACCAATATCCGGTAGCCTCCTAAGTTGAACGTAGGCGCATTTTTAATTCCCTGATCATAGCGGAAATATGGTCGACCATGGTCAACTCCTGAATGGCTCGACGGATATCGACCAAATTTGGCACGAATATCCAGTAGGCTCCCAAGTTGGGGAACGTCGGAATTTTTCGGTCCCCTTCACCATAGCGGAAATATGGTCGACCATGGTCAACTCCTGAATGGCTGGACGGATATCGACCAAATTTGGCACCAATATCCAGTAGGCTCCCAAGTTGTGCAACGTCGGAATTATGTACGATACTGCGTACAGCGAATCTCGGATAGCGAGCGAAGCGAGCGGTCATGCTAGTACTTTATAATGATACACATGGCACTCGGATATCTGGGTACATAACCTCTTGAGGTTAATAAGGAATTAAACTACAATGAATTACAAAGTTTGATATACTTCGGTAGACGTATCATTCACAGACGAAGGCTGGAAGACGAGAGATAAAGGAAGAAAGGAGAATGTTCGTGACAGGGTGAACTAGGAGGGGGGAGCGCAGTCTGCCACCTATGGAGGAAAAAGTAGGTAGAACAGAGGAAGTCTGGGTAGGATGGGGACTTACGCGCAGTGGTAGGTATTGAACACAGGACACCGTATGACACGCCCATCCGACGCCACGAGGGTTTGACCAAAAAGGCTGCAAATTATTACGCAACGGTTTGTTATTTACCTACGTAGATGCCCCTTCTACGTAGATCACTGTTTTCTGTGGTCAATACCTACCCTCGAGCTCCCGCTAGGGAAGCCCTAAATTGAGTACTGGAGCCACCGGCCCGGGAATTACAGTTTCATAAAAAGCAGTACGTAAAATGGAAAAATGCAAGTGTATTTCTGAAGGTAAGTTGTTGGTGTGGAGTGAAAAATATTTTTTGGTTCCGGCTGGGATTCGAACCTGCGACCTTCAGCATGAGATTCCGATTCCCCACTGAGCTACAGGGTCACGCGAGTAAGAGTCAATCCGGTTGACGCCTGAATACACGCTGCTCGCAAATTCAAATTTTATGGCAACATCTTAGAATGCTCCAGATTGTCTCAAAAATTCAGAAAATTATCAAGCTATTCAAAAACGCCTTAAAACCCACACTTCAAAATGCAGTTTTCCGATGTAGGGATAATCGGGATATTTCAGCCCCTATTTTTCACCCCTTAGAGTTAAGTGACAAACTAGAGCCCAAACGGGACCCATATACCAAATTTCGTGCATTTTGGTTCATGGAAACTAAGGAAAAAGTACGGCGGACGGACGGATTTTTTTATTCGATATTCGTATTCTGCGTCCCTTGAAACGTAAACCATGAAATTTTAATGGGGGGGGGGGGGGGGGTTTCACTTTTTTTTCTTGGTCGATTCCAAAGGTTCGTTATTTTAAATAATAAACCAAAAACCTCAAGTCTCTTCGACTTGACGAAGTGGAAGATTCTCACTTAAGGTTCTATTTCCTATTGTACATTAATTTACTGTGATTGAAGATGACGGTTAACTAATTCATTAAGTCCGCCTGCCCGCCTCAAAAAGCCCGTACCAGAAAAGGACCGGACCGTCCCGAAAATTGGATCGCGGCTCACCTGCTTTCCTGACGGTAGAATTTTGCTGATCCCTTTTGTTTTGTAATGGTGGCAGATAAAGTATCTCGTCTGATGTAGGCGGCAAATCACATTAGAACTTCACCAGTGGGCATTGAGTCCCATCAGTAGCTCAACCGTGGGCGCCATGTCACATCGGAGGCGCCATTTCTTCTTCCGTAGGAGCCCAGGTAGGGAGGTACCGTCGGTTGGGGGGTGCCGCACTGTGGCGGACGGTCAGTTGAGTTATTGTGACCATCTTGGTTTAATTATTTACTTGCAATTCAAATACATGCTCGGTTTTTCAAAGCCTCTCGGAAACAATCACACTTGAAAAAGGCACTTCCTAGCCTTCGATATTCCAGGTTTTTCGGTTCTGATAAGTGTGCTAATACTTAATCAACTTTTGTGAACACCTTGTCCAACCTAAGTTTGTGATTGTTCAATTTCAAGGCTTTGATTGGCAATATGTACCAGCAGATACTACATAAAAAGAAAGAAAATGCACCGCAAGAGCAAAGCAAAAATAAATTATGACATACTCGTAGTAAAAAGTGAGAGTGCTCTGATTAGTTAAAATCTCTGATTAACGTTAATCAGTGACTAGCTAATCAGAGTTTTAACTAGAGAATTGATAAACCGGCCCTAAGTCGTGTGAACATTAACCACCGAAGAACAAGTTCCTGGGAACTTGTGCGCCTCGGAGTAGGTCTAATAACTGTTAAATAGTTGATAACTTGTTATTTAATCAGCTCACAATCTCGAAGCTTTGATTTACAATAAAACATGAAAAACTGCCTGAGCCATAGATAGGTAATTACTTATAAAAAACGCTGCAAAGTCCTTGTCACATGGGTTTATTATTCTGCTGGACATCATACAGAAATGTTGATGTTCGTTTATTGTGTCTTTCATGCGCAATAATTGATAGTTATTTTAGATGGTTTCCACCAATTGTGGCCCCCAAAAACACGACCTCGGCTCCCCTTTTTTTGTTTTTTCTTTTATTTTTCTCAGATTATCTTTGAACATTGATAGTGCCATTTAATTGTCTTGATTCACCTTCTAATACTACTTCTAGTGTTATTATACAAATTTATGGTGATTTCAGAGAATTTCCCAGGTTATTGACTCTTACAAAATGAATTTCGGGAACTTAACCTTCGTTAAAACCTCAATTCATCACTCTTTGGTGAAAATCAACTTCATATTCGGTCTTCTCGCCCTATAAAACATGTAAAACGATACATCACAAGCTCATATTCACTAAAATCTCAACAAAAAAAACCCCCCCTATTTTTACACCAATTTTTCTCCCATAACACCCCTGGGTGTATTCCGATCGGACTGCCAAGCTTTGGAGCACAACTAGGACCCAAATGTGTTCCAAATGGGGAACCAAACTGTGTGCGGAAGAACGACTATTTTATACCAAAAGTTAACGTAAATTTGAGGCTGAAACTTCGTTAGAACCTCAATTTTCCACTCTTTGGTCAAAATCTACTTCATATTCGGTCTTCTCGTCCTAAAAAACATGGAAAACGATACCTCAAAAGCTCATGTTACTAAAACACAAAAAATACCTATTTTTGAAACCGTTTTTCACTCATAACACCGTTGGGTACATGCCAGTCGGGCTCCAAAGTTCGGGACACAACTAGGGCCTAAGTGGAGCATGTGTGCGAAAGATCGAATTTTTTAGACCGAAAATGAATCCGGTATGCATGATACGGCGTACGACGGACGGAAATTGCGCATTTTCTGAATCTACGCACCTTGAAACGTAAAAGAAAAAATTTTAGGGGGTGTTATAAAAATGTTTTGCCGAGCGAATACAAGGTGTATTATTCACAGAATAATGAACCGAAATTGCTCAATGGTTTCTTAAAGCGAAGTACGTATTACATTAAAAAAATTTACTTATTTCTGGTAGAGAAATATGAGCGCAGCCACGTAGGAATTTCTCTTTTAAAACTCAGTAGGTATCAATTAGTATTGTTTGAGCCCATGACCGAGCCATTCAAGTTTCTCATCGCTTTTCTTCCCGTTGTCCGAATCTTTCTGGAACGGAAGGCGATCAATTTCCAGGCCCCCTTACCTGCAAAAAGGAAGACGTGTTTCAACTAGAATGCAATGTGAAGTATCGGGATGGTATGTCAACGGACGAACTAATCTTCCGAGTGAACGAAAGCCTATACCACACAGGTATGGCCCCAAGGTCGGCGGGGTGGTGTTGAAAGGGCCCCATCCCAGCAATAATCGAGACTATTCCATCTTCGGCTAGGAAATACCGAAGTCGGAATTGAACATTCCGGCTCAGTGGGGTGGACTATTCCGACGTTTGCGAAATACTACCTTCACTCGATAGCGGTTTGTAGTTTTCCCGAACATTTGTGCCCCCGGTCACATTTCAATAGGTTTCGAAGTAGCTAGTGAGTTTATATTTTCCAAGTCTCCCCATACTACCGATGAAGATATACTACATTGCTAGCGATTGGAAGCTTGTTTACCCCGCCGCTACAGCAAAACCCCAAGTAGGGTGTTTCCCGTCTTTGCCATTGTAGTTGTGTGTATACGTGTTTTTGTGAGTTACGATTTTTAAAGCCAACGCCACAACGGGTTTTCATACATGTGCGCAAATTAGTGGTTCACCTGCGTTTAGGTAGTGTCGTAGAAATGCCATAGCTACCCTTTCTCCTACGTTTTTGTTATATCATTGGGGGGGGGGGGGGGGGGGGGACTAATGAGTCGACTGAGTTAAAGTAAGTAGGTATTTCATGGAATATACAAAAGGTATGTGTTAAACCCCAGAAACCTAATTTTTGCTCTAGCTTCAACAACAAAACTGCTTGTGGACATGGAGGAAGGGCAGTAAGATGTTCTACCCAACTTCCCCTTCATTGTTATTAAAATAAAAAATATACGTTCTATCCAAGACCATGCAGACATCGCACAGAGAACAACATAGTGCAGCCCAATATGCCTGTAAACATTTACTTATCACAACTTGAAATCACAGTTGTAGGTGGTTTAGGGTAATCTACCATTTAAAAAAAAAACTACCTACGGTAAAAACGTTGTCCTTTGAATCGCCCCAGTGACAATCGGTACCAGTCGGGTCCGTTCAAAACTGCAGCTTCACAACACTTGATCTACTCACCTCACTAATCTATATTTTTACTTAATGACCGATATAGGATATATTTTTCCTTTTGGAGATGCAAGCTTGCGAGCATCCAGACCACTAGTCTATTCAGACAGAAAAATAACGTAAAAATATATTGCTGCGTGAATTCGCAGCCTGGCATGGACTGGTGGCGATCGTCGCACATTTTTAGGGGGTAGCGATTGTCACTGGTGGCTTTTGACAGGTATTCGTAATAATGATCGTAATTATAATAAGGCAGGTGACAAAAAACATTCTGTGTTAAAATGTATGACTTTAGTTCAATACATATGCATTAACAATCTTAAGAGGACAACAGTGATGCTGAATAGGAATATACGCACCGATTAATGACTAGATGTGCTAACTTAGACATTCAAAAACAGGTTGTCATATAAGGGTCATTCTCACAGAAAAGGGCAGAAGTGATGTCCAAATGGTTCGTGGCGGCCCTGTTATGAATTCGAAGTTGGGCAAAATTGTAAATTGTACTATTCCACTTCATGTAAAACGCCATTTTTTATTTTTGCAATCAATCATGTCTTTCACGTAGAAAATTTATCAAATGCGTTCATTTGTCATGGCCCTGTCCTGTCCAGGATCGAGGTTCCCATCTTCAAGCTTCTCTCCAAGGTCTTTGCGATGCAACCAAAAACCCGGTACTTCTAGCATAGGCCAAAATTCGTCTCAAGATTCCTAAATGACAGTTGTCATAATTTTAGAACGGAAAGATTGCGGTATTGAAATGAAAATAGGAATGTCCAGTGTTCGGCAGTCACGGCCCTGTCCTGTCAAGTTATCAGCATTTTCGCGGTCCGCTGTGGATTTTACCGGTTTCTCTTCCCGACATTATTTTGGCGCGCTTCTCAACGGTCCAGAACGCCGACTAACCTTACATTTCAGTTATTGTGTAGCCTCTGACGAGTGTGGACGTCGGCTGGGGCATCGTTTGCCGGACACCCCTCATCAAAGACCTGTCCTGATTCTCAGAGTGAGTATTCAAATGTAATTTTTTTACTTCTCAGTACCTTGTACACTGCGTGGAGCTGTTTTGATTATTATAATAACTTTTTGAAAAAGGGTTAAAACGTGGACAGGAGTGTAGAAAAACCTATGTTTTGTCACGGCCCTGTCCGTCAAGGCCCTGTCTTCATCTGTGAATTCGTGGACAGGGCTGGGATGAGGAGGACAGGGCCGTGACAGTTCCAGCATTCTGCAGCACGAAATAGTTTCATTCTTCCCTCTTTTTCATAGAATTTTGCCATTATTAGTATTTTTGTTCAATTGGGATTCTTATAGATTTCGTTCAGTATTTATTTAGCAGTTCATGATGGAACATTCGACTATGACCAATTTGAACCATCTCTGGACGCACACCATGAGGAATCCAACACCGAGAGAACCGTTACCAAAGGACTGTGCTTCAAATGCGGAGGGGCAGTTAGCGCAGTGAAAATCGGGGTTACATGTGAAATTTGTCAGAAAGTCATTTACCACTCTGCATGTGTTCCCCCCGTTGAAAAAGATGGTGATATTGACATATTTTGCTGTCAACAGTGTGATAAAATTGCAATTGAAATTTTTGACTAAAATGAACTAAGGTTACCTATATATTATTTAACGAGATGAGGATTAAGTGTGGGTTAATTAATAATATTCCAGCACTCGGGAATTTGTAAAAAGTACCTACTTATTTCAGGAATTTTTCCCTTGTCTGATTAGTCTACTCATAGGAATTCTTTGTTCCTGATCAAATGTTTTACCTACTTTCCTACGTTCTAAGTCAATGGATTAGTCATTTTAGAGTAATTATTCGAAATGTGACTGCTGTTTTCCTTTTTTAAATTTAGTGTTAAAGTTGAAGTTCGAAATCAAAATTAGTTCGAGTCTTAGATTAAGAGTCTTAGATTAAATGTTGATTATTTTAAATAAATAGGCATATTAATACATTGTGATATTTGTGAACTTATGAATGAACTTGAGACTGGATTTTGAGTTGCATGCATTCAAAAAAACTTTGTTCCTTGACACTTTTTCAATAGTATTTTGTAAAACTGATTTATTATTACATTCAACAAAAAATTTTATGAAAATTATTATAGGCATTTTTTATTTTCCAAACCTGCCTAACGAGTGAATCATTTTAGCTGCATAATGAGAGAACAGAAGCTAAAATAGCTTTGATGTGTAAGTGGAACTCTCGCGGAAACGATCGTATGAGTCACGGCCCTGTCCTAGCGTCACGGCCCTGTTGAGCGGCTTTCTAAATTATTTTTTTCCGGCTCAAATAAAGCAGCCACTGTTTGGATAGTTCTTGAATTTCAATTAGTATATTCGAGAGAGTGTTTCCAAATTTTTTGCGCATACATAATTAGAGTACAATTATACTTCTGAAAACTCTGACTCGAAACTGCCCCTTTCTGTGAGAATGACCCATAAGCGTGGTCAATAAAATTCGATTCTTCCTGGAACCGTTTCCTATTCTCTCCTAATTTTAATTGCCTCCAGTAAGAGTAATTTTTCTTTTTTGTGGGGGGGGGGGGGGGGGCTCCAATCAGTTGAACTCAGCGAATCTAAACTCACGTCTTCGTAGAACGGATCAGTTTTTTTTAAATCTCGGTTTTCATATTATTTTCACGCTGATTAAGGTCGGTCGACTCATGGTCTTCCGTAGACCCGATGTACACTATCTGTGTATCACATATGCACCACACTGCACCTACAACCGAACTTTTTGGTTCCTGGTATTGGTTGGTCTCTTAGTGCTAAGGAAAAACTGTTACTCTAATTCGCATTACTTGGAGTAATATTATGGGTTTAGGTATTAGTGAATCAGAATTCGCAACACTCTGGTCAGTCAAGTAGTGGGGTATGTGCGTGGATCGCAAAAGCGGTTTACATTATTTTTTGATGAAACTACATTCCATTCTGAGAACTTTGATCACCAACCGCACTGTCATACGATAAGTAGCTCTTTTTCCATGATTGAAAGTTTAAACCAGTTCGGACTTCAAAGTGGACAGGAGGTTCCCGCGCAGGCTAGAGGTGTGATGTGACGTCAGAATTCTCGAAACGTTGGAAATCATAGAAAAACTACAATTGACAGTGCGGTTGGTGTCAAAATTCTCAGGATGGAATCTAATTTCGCAAAAAATAAATAAATACGTTGCTGCACATACCCCATTGCAGTATCCTTCCTAATTCCAGTTTTATTTATGAATTCTGTCTTTGTTTCCGGAAGTTTTTGGTTGTCCTCTTCTCTTTCTTGTATTTTTACTTCTGTGGTTCTCATGCTGTTTCTGTTTGTGCCGTCCCTATTTCTGTCTCATTTCCTTGTCTTGTTAGTGGACTCGCAGACAAGGTTGCCTAGAGGCTGTGTACGAGCCGCTTTATTACTTCTCTAGAAAACTTCAAGTAGTTAACAGTGAATAGTAGAAAAGGTAGGGATTACGTATATAAGAATGTGTCTAGTTAGTAATATTGTTAGTTCGGAAGGGTTTTGATGTACCTATCGTTATTACATTGCCTGTGCCGACAGATTTTGAACGAAGGAAGACAGTTGATACAGAAACCGGTATCCACAATAAATCATAATTTAAAAAAAAAGTTTCCCAAGTGGCACTTAGTTAGCTACCTAGTGTCGATAGCATGATCATATGAAAATCAATTCGCAACAGATCAGGGTGGATTCTAGAGTGGAATTCTATATATATAATTATATGTTGTCATGCGTGAAGCATTACAAGTAGTTTGAAAAAAGAGGAACAAACACTCCTCCCCGTGGTTTGAAGAAAAGTTCTTGAAAATTTCATCAAAATCAGATCTTTTATCCTAAACTATGCGATCTAGTATGTTGGATGTAGTCGCACGGGAACAGCTTCAGTTTGAGCTACGATATAGGATCTCAGTTCAATGATAAACATGCATTGAAGATGCAGATATGCATTTGGTGCGATGTGCGTTTATTAGGTTTGGTCTAGAATTTCGTACCCTACTCTGTGAGGCCGATTTATTGATTGCTATATGGACAGACTGTTGAGTTGGGATTTGCAAGTTTTTTGGTATGTTTTTGTGCAAATAAAACCTGTTCGTTTAACTTCCATTTCGTCAGTATTTCTTGTAACAGTGGTAGAAGTGGGATTCGTGAGTGTTCGACGATGAACGACAATGAAGAACTGAGGCCAGATGCAGAGGGGCTGCAACTGCGCAGGGACCATACCTATACATGCACTCGGCAAGAATGCCAGTGACGAGACCAGTGTGCAGGCGGCCACTAACGCCTTTTGGATGCTCCATCTCAAGATGGAGGGTTACCTGGAAGGCATCAATGTCCAACTGCGGGGACTTCAGGAAGGCGTCTTCAGGGAAGTGCGGGCATAGCCGAGGCCAGCCGACGGCCAAGGCCTGAAGAATGCCGGCCGGAAGGAACTGCGTCATACCCGGGGCTTGCCTGGATGCGCTGCAGCTACCAAGAGGTAGAACGAGCCCAGAAGTGGAGCCGAGGCAGCACCAGGAGAACTCGGGCCAAATAAAGCCGGGGTGGTACGATGGGGTAGCCAGCTGGGGAAACTACCCAAACATTTTGAAAGGGTTAGTCGAGCAAACAGCTGGTTGGTGGAGGAGAAGGGGGTGCAGCTTGTGACTGTGCTGCACGATATGGCTCTTGCTTCCAGAACCTTCATTTGTAGAAATGGTAGAGGCATTGGAGCAGTGCTATGGAACGGATGGGTGGGTTCATTTCTGTATGTACCAGCTGTGAGGGCAGAGGCAGGAGCCAAGCAAAGTCTTAACAGCTTTGCAGTGGACTTGAAGATGTTGACCTTGTCAGAAGCCCCACTAGTTGTTGCAGAAGCCACGGCGTTGCAGCAATTTTATGATGGTTTAAGAAGTGTTGAGCTGCAGAAGCTAGTGTTGGCGTATCCAACAAAGAAGCTATGCGATGCAGTGGGTTGTGCGCTGCAGGCAGAGGCTAATCTCCTTCGGGCCAATGCTGGTGTCGCACACTAATCCGTATGTGGTGTGGACAACATAACAGCATCTGAGGCAGACATGACGGTAGTGAAGTCAGAGGGACCGTGTCAAGCATATTTGGGGACAGGCATATGGCTAGGGAATTCCCCAAACACCAATGTCTGAGGTGTGATGCCTTTGGACACAGACATTTCGTTGCCTCACGTACTGCCAGACGGGAAACAGTCCATGGTCATAGGCCAAGTGGGGCCTGTGACGTGTGGGAAGGAAGACCTCTTGACACCACTGGGGTGGGCAGAGTCAACCCGCAGAACCCACCCATAGTCTACAGAGTAAGCTCAGCAGCCTCCATCATTGTCAAGGGCGACATTAATGGCAGATCCAGCACAGTGGTTCTGGACACCGGAGCCATGGTGACCATTGTGTGGGGACAGCGCGGGCGTGCTACCATTAGGTCCCTCAAGGGAAAGAAGCAAGCAGTGGATGGTACAGCGAACGACAACGGGGGAAGAGTGGCCTTTCTGTAGATGGCCTTACAGATGTCCAAATTGGTTTGTGGGGGGAGGGGGTCTCATAAGCATACTACAGTCTTTTTAGCAGGTATCCGGGGCGAGTGCGTACTGAGGATGGACTTACTGGTGGCAGGAAAGTGCAGGGTAGATGCGGCAGCAGCCGATGTTACAATAGGAGAATCCACTGACGAATGGGGCTCTGATTAGGAGGGTCAGAAGGCAGACATTCGGGGAGTGTAACTGCTGGTGCATGAGGAGGGAGGTGGGACAGAGGATCTGTTAAAGCTTTAGGTGGTAGAGAGGGCCAATCTAGGCCAAGCGACAAAACATGTGGAAGACCTTGTGGAGCCCTCAGGGCAGGGCTTATCAGAGTCACAGCAGTGTGGACGGTGGCTGACCTGTTGAGGGAGTTTGCAGACATGTTTGCAGCAAAAGGGGATGGGTTGGGAAAAATTGCAGGTGTGGAGCACAGTACCTGGGGTGGATAACACCACACTGCCTAGCGGAACTCGACATGCTGATTGAGGAAATGGAGGAGGACTGTGTAATTGAGCCCTCAAGCAGTCTGTAGGCCAGTCCCAGTGTCCTAGTCGGGAAGGAGGATGGCTCAACCAGATTCTACATTGACTGCGAGAAGCTCAATGAAATAACAAAGAATGATGCACACCCCCTACACCACATTGATGACCTACTAACATCGACAATGGAAGTTCCTGGTTCTCATCCCTGGACCTCAAGAGCGGCTACTGGCGAATTCCCATGAAGAAGAGTGATCGACAGAAGACGGCCTCGCAGGCTGTGGCAGTTTTTGGTCATGCCATTTGGCCTGTGTAATGCACCTGCCACCTTCAGCACGCTCTGAACAGGTTGCTTCACAAGCTGATCAGGATGGGCTGAGTGCGGGTTTACCTCGATCATGTACGAGTGGATGCAGTGACCTTCGAGTAAATGCTGAACTGGCTCAGGGAGGTATTCCTGCTCTTCAAGACTAATGACCTCCAGCTTACCTTAAGATTTAACTTAACTTAAGACTATTGCATATTTGTGGTATGTGATATCCATCCAAGGCGTGCTGACAGATCCAGGGAAAACGGAGCACTTCTCGACCTGGCCCACACCCAGTTCGGTGTAAGGTGTGTATTTTCGTGAAATTCTGTTTGTACTCCCAACCCTCTGTGCGATACTTTGGGCATCATGCTCAGCCGTTGTACAATTCGGAAAGAGGAAAGGAGGGTTTTAAATGAACACCCAAATGTGAAGCCCCATTCAGGGACTTGAAACGGGCATTGACAGAGGCACCCATTCTGGGTCATGCCAGGCCAGAATTGATATTCATTGTGGATGTAGATTCCAGTGGGTGGCTGCTTGGTGCAGTATTGTTGCAGAAGAAGGGGGATACAGAGAAGGTTCTAGCCTACTTCGACCAATGCCTGTGGTGACCCGAGCAATACTGCTGTGTCAGAGGAAGGAGTTGCTGGCACTGAAAGTGGAGGTAGAACATTTTTCCTATTATGTCCTGGGTAGGGGAGGGGCCAGTGACTGTACGCACAGACCGTGCTTCCCTGCAGTGGCTGAATAACTTTTAACAGCCAGATGGACAGATGACTTGGTGGCTAGACACAGTGGCCTCATTTAACCTGATCATTGAATACTGGAAAGGCGCACAGACCAAAAGAGGCTCACAGCACTGCGGATGGGGTATTGTGCATGGCAAGAGGAGATGGAGGATAAGGGAGATGTATGAAGGGTGGGACTAGAAACGGAGATGGCGTGGGGAGACGAACATGCCAGGGACCCACAGGTTGACGGGGTGTGCCAGTGGTTACAGGAAGACAGGTAACTAGACCGGCAAACAGTGGCTGATTACAGCACCACTACCAAGGCACTCTGGGCCATGTGGGACAGCTTGGCACTGGATAATGGGGTTGTAGTAAGGTACTGGGAGAATGAGACAGGCAGATTCCGCCACCACGCCTATGCCGGAAAACAGTGCTGGAAGCAGTTCACAACCTGTGCCATTTTGTCGCAAGGAGGCTGGTTACAGATCTGGGGCAGTGTTATTTCTGGGTGGGCATACATACCTACAGGAATTTGGGCATGCCTGTGTTCCTTGCAGGGAAGGGGGGAAAGGCTGGAGAAGAAGGCTCCCTTGCAGCAGTACTTGGTGGTGAACCCTTTGATCGTCAGGCCCTTGGCGTCGTCTGACCTCTACTGCAGTCAGCCAGGGGGAACAAGTACATCGTAGTCGCCATGGACTTTTTCACCAAGTGGCCAGAGGCGTTCCCAGTCCCCAGTAAGCAGATGGAGGCTCGAGGCCTGGTGGAGCATGTTGTTTCAAGGTTTGGGGTTTCGTGGGTGTTGCCTACAGACCAGGGCCAGAATTTCGAGGTGGACCTGTTCAAGGAAACCCTGATGGTCCTCGGGGTACACAAGGGGGAACAGCGTTCGTCCACAGAGTGACGGCCATGTTGAACGGCCCAACCACACCCTCCAGGACATGTTCCACAAGGTAGTCTGCGCCCACCAGGGAGACTTGGGTGAACACCTGGCCTGGGCACTCTTTGCCTATCGAACATCCGTCCACCAGTCAAAGGGGTGCAAAGGGGTTCTTGCCAGCCATGTTTGAAGAACGCCGACCTTGCCAGGGAACCTACTGAGGGGGGGGGGGGGGGGGGGTACCTCCGAACCCGGTGCTAGGGACAACCACCGACTATTCGGCCGGTCTGAGGAGAACGTTGACAAGGCGCATGAAGTCACGCTGGAGAAAGTAACAGCAGCGAAACAGAGAAGAGCGGAGCAGCCCAGATTCGAGGTGGGAGACCTGGTCTGGCAGTAGGAGCCAAGACGGAAAACTACGCGTATATATGGAATTATTGTTTCAAACTTCGGAAACTAGTTGGTCATAGAGGATGATTTATTTTTTAATTGTTCAAGAATTTTCAGATTAAAATTCTAATTGGTTGATGCATATTCCGAATCACAATGAAACCCGCAATACTTTATTGAAATTGACAAATTAGAATCTCTAATCTGGTTGGCGAAAAAATCTGCCCAAGCTGCAGCAAATTGTGTTCGAAGGCATTGACACAGTTATCAAATCCAAATGGCGGCGCCTCGCTTGTCAACAAATTACCTAGTTTGCATCATATAATCTAGTAAATTATAACCAAATGACATCAGTGATTTACACAATACGACATCAAGTTGTTAATGTATTTTTAGGAATAGTCACGAACATACCATGCAGTGTTATTGAAGTGAAACATAATAAACGTAAATACAATTAGGTGGGAAGAGAAACCCAATTTTTCGTGACCCGACAATTAATAATATAAATACACTTGACTCCGCGTACAGTGTATGATGAAGTGAGTGCATCATCATTTCAATTTGTCAAATCACCATGCTCTGATATAATAAATTACTTATCGTAATTGTGATATCCTTCTCCTACTCTCCTTCTACTCGTATTCCATGTCTCATTGGCTTCTGTCTCCATATCTCGTATGTCGGTCTCTGAGATTATAATTTCGTTTCCTATTTTCAGTTCGATTGCTCTGTGCATAGCTTATTTGGTTATCATATCCCCACTTTTCCCTCCAATTCCTGCGATAGGTCCTGTCGAATTCCTCCTTCACCCAAAAAGTTCGTGGGGTGCCAGATTTTTCGGCAGCTTTTCCCTTAACCCATTTATTTTTATACCGATAAACGATTTCCTGACCCGGTTTGAAATCTTTTAAATTTCTTGTGCGCTTCGGATCTTGACCAGACATTTTTGATTTTCGGATGATATTTTTGCAGAGATATCCGCTCCCGAGCGAAAATCTACAAAACCGCTTGGAGTGGTGTATTCATCTTTTGGATAGTGAGGAGTACTTGTAGTCAGTTTTGTTCCCTTTCTGAAAGAAATGTTCTGAACTCCCGGCTATCAAAGGGAATGTTATCTGTGGCTGCTTCCTTTGAGAAACCGTGATTACTTAATAGGACCATGCAAGCTTTTTTAACGTCGTTAATACTTTTTGTTTTAACATTGGTTAGATCGATCCACTTTGAGAAGTAGTCAATCGTAACTAAGTAGCTCTTGTTATCAATTCCAATATGTCCATGGCTAGTTTGTACCATGGTAGAGGGGGAAGTTCCTTTTGTAGTGAAAGCATTACATTCCTTTTTTGCGAGAAATTCTGGGTAAAGGCTTTTACTACTACTTGATATTTTGCCAGCACTGTTATTTTAGTCGTTTCTTCTTTCTGAGCTGCTTCTTTGTCTGACTTCAGCATGTTGTAGATTTCGATTCCTCGCGGTCCCGATCTTCGCTTCGTCTTTCTCGTTGGTCTTCTTTGAGAAGCTGCCAGGAAAAACCCGAATGCTTGGAACGAATTAGTCCATAATTTTTTCAAGTCGTTGGCTTCAAAATTGAAGAGCTGAGATTGTCGTGCATCATTCATTCTGGTCGGATTTTTACTACATTTCTCACGTGGGTAATGGCGTCACGTTCTTGGGTCACGGCAACTGGGTCCACGACGCGAGGGTTTCTCGGTTTTTAGCGAGAAATATCTCGATTTTTAACGAGTGAATTCTTGGTGTTTAGCGAGATGCACACGGGCTCTTGGCGCGATATTTACACTTCTAACACAATGTTCGACACGGGGGGGGGGGGGGGGAGGGGGGGAGGGGGGGGGGCTTGATGGTAAACAGGCGGAACGATCTGATCGAAACAGTTTTTTAAATTAACTCCCGTCTTATGAATGAATTCCTTGCCTCTCGGTGCTACTGCCGGGAAGCGCGTAGGTCACGTGATCACTACACCGTACACATGCTCCTCTACTTCCGTATAGATACTTGGGAGCAAAACCTCCCTCGTAGTGATTATAATCTTTCTGTTCAGTTGTGCGAATTAATTTCTGTAAGCAATGTGAGCACCTCTCAAAAACCAATCCAAATGGATAGGAGAGCGGATTACAGGGCAGCAAAGAGGTGACTTGATCTCTCACTTGATGAGGATTGATTGATTGATTTATTGACTGATTGATGCATGCTTTTATTTCAATTATAAATCCATTACAAAAATTGCATATGTACTGTAACAAAAGATAGTAAGTACGAGTAAATTGATGCAGATATGCTTAATAATACGTTAAGCTAATTAGGGCTGTGGTATGTCTACCGTGAGACTGGAGGTCGCCCCTAATTTTGTATATTAATTTAATCAAATATACATTGAGCGAAACATTTCAATATGCACAGCAGAATCGCAGGTTTGAAATAGTTGTGCAACAGTTCGTGAAATGTTCTACATGACATTATTTCGTGAGGGTATCACTAGGTAGATATATGAGTGGTTTCTTTTTTTTGTGTGAAAATTCCCAGATATGTTTTATCAGAGTATATAATTAACGAAGCTCCCCTTGCCTGTATCTATTTCATAAGTGTTCTAACATATAATATACTAGGAATTCTTTACCTATTTCAACAACAACTTTTAGGGCGATTCACGCCTTGCGTTGCAGGTATAGAGCGATACAAGAAATTCCTGTAATCACACGCCGCCACTATGTACTAGAAAGAGCGTCCAAATCTCATGCCTTTATGTACTCCATTAATCCCCTACGGTCTACTGATGGTTTTGGTTTATTGTTCTGTGAATAATACACAGCTATGTATTCACTCAGCAAAAAATTTGTATAATACCCCCTCAAAATTTTTTCTTTTAACTTTCAAGTTGTGCAGATTCCAAAAATGCAATGTCCGTCCGCCGTATCATGCATACGGGCTTAAGTTTCGGTGTAAACAATTTTTTCTTTCGCACATTGGCTCCGTTTTGGGCCCTAGTTGTGTCCCGAAACTGCAGCTCGATCGGAATATACCCAGGGGTGTTATGGGTGAAAAATGGGTGTACAAATAGTTTATTTTTGTGTTTTAGTGAACATGAAAGAAACTTCCTTTTCACATGAGTTTACAGAAATGCTGGAAATACATAGGTATACTGTTTCATTCATGTGCAATAATTGAAATAGCTATTTTCGATGGTTCTTACTAATTTTGGCCCCCAAAAACACGAACTAGGCTACTATTTGTTTCTAGAAATTATCTTTGATCAGTCCCATTTAATTGTCTTGATTCACGTGGTTATACTAGCTTCTAGTGTTATTATACAAATTTATCTCAGACAATTTCCCAGGTTTTTGACTAATAAAAAATGAATTTTGGGACGTGAACCTTCGTTACAACCTCAATTCTTTACTCGTTGATCAAAATCACCTTCATTTTTGATCTTCTCGCCCTAAAAATCGTGGAAAACAATACCTCACAAGCTCATATTCACTAAAACCTCGAAAACCCTTTTTTTAGACTCGTTTTCTCCCCATAACGCCCCTGGGTGTATTCCTATCGGGCTGCCGAGCTTCAGACCACAACTAGGACCCAAATTCGTTCCCAAATGGGGACCCAAACAGTGTACGGAAAAACGGCGATTTTAGGCCTAAATTTAACGTAATTTTAAAGCTGAAATTTCGTTAGAACGTAAATTTTTCACTCCGGTCAAAGTCGACTTCATATTCAGTCTCCTCGTCCTGAAAAACATGGAAAACGATGCCTCACAAGGTCATGTTACTAAAATACCAAAATACTCATTTTCACACCCATTTTTCTCCCATAACACCCTTAGATATATTCCGTTCGGGCTGCAAAGTTTCGGGACACAACTATGGCCCAAATGGAGCCTGTGTGCGAAAGAACGAATTTTTTAGTCTGAAAATAAAGTAGATATTATGGATTATACGGCGGACGGCGGACGGACCTTGCATTTTTGGAATCTGCGCACCTGGAAACGTAAAAGAAAAAATGTTTAGGGGGCGTTATAAAAAATGTTTGCTGAGCGAATACGTAGGTGTGTTATTCACAGAATAATAAACCAGTATTATTCACAGAATAATAAACCAAAACGCTGCAAATCCCTGCACAACGGTTTATTATTTTGTATAGAATACCCTTCTGTTACAGATCACAGCTCTATGTATAGATAACCCGTCTATATAATATGATATGTACTATTCTATGCATAATTATTTAGATCGCAGACCCTCCGTAGGTTAGTACCTAACCCCGTACTCGTTACTAGGTACCTACCTAAATCACGAGTTAAATGTTGCTAAAATAATTCTGCCGATGACAAACAGTACCTAACATAAAAAGAAACACACATAATGAAGTTCTGAAAAGAAATTGTTGATGAGGAGTGAAAAAAGTTGCAAAAGTACCTACCAACAAACTCCAGCCCCTTCTACGTAGATGGTATAATGAACCGTTGTGTAATAATTTACCGTTGAGTAATGATTTACCGTAGTAATAATTTACCCATCAATAATACTTCAACGTTTGTTCAAGTTTCACTACCTACCAACAAACTCCAAAAGAGCCATCATTTTTCAAATTAAATAATACCACAGAACATCCAACTCGACTTCATACTCCGCCAATATAATCAGGTGATCCCTACCAATGATTGGCCGTATTCACAAATTCCTATTGTGGGCGCGTCTCTGGTTACGAGATTTGGTTTGAATTGTATACAATTTCATTCACACTGGAGTCGAAAATGCCTGTCGGTGCAAACTTCGGGGCCTTACTGTGAACGAACGGCTGGACGTACGATGCTCCGGATGGTCTTAAAAAACTCGCAAGTTCAAGAACTATTTAAAACCGTAAAAATATTTACGTAAAAAAATGGTATAGGCGTTTTGAAAATTTCAACCCCTATTTTGAACCCCTTAGAGATGACTCACAGTAACGTCGAGCTTCGAGGACCAACTAGACGCCGAACGGAACCTATAACCCGAATTTCATCAATTTTTTTTCATGGTAACTAAGAAAAGTGGCCCGTACGGCGTACGGCGTACGGCGGACAGACAGAAATATTTTTATTGCAGTTTTGGATTCTACATACCTTGAAACGTAAACCATCAAATTTTGAGGGGGGTAAGCATTTTTTTTTTCATGCTCGATTCCAATGGTTCATTATTGAAAATAATAAACCAAAATCGGGCATTGAGCTATGAAGACTCAACAGTTTCGTTATCGTGCCTACTACGCATAGAGGGAGAGTTGTACAATTGTACATTCACACAGGGCTTACTATTCAGGTTCAGTACTTCGCACCTAGCATTGGAAATTAGTTTCGTTTGTGCGAATTTCCTGTTTTGTCTCATGAAGAGTTTCCAACTGACTATCCTTATAATCGTATAATAAACCCCAGTTGAACCTTAAGGAGGCCCCTCTAGTTCCATGTACGAGTAGATATGCGGGAGCAATACCTCCCTCGTAGTGGTTTTAATCTTTCTGTTGATTTGTACGGATTAATTCCATTAAGTAATGTTAAGGCCTCTCAAAAACCAATCCAAATGGATGTGAGCGGATTACAGGACAACGCCGGCGATTTGATCTCCTTTGGGACTCAGTCGACGCCACTCTACGGCCGATGAGCATTAACAATTCTGAAAGTCCTCAAATCTGACCCAGCGTTATCCGCCTCTGACTAATTGATACATGTCGAGCCCCGAGGGGACGCCGCGTCGCTCTTGTTGTTACGTAGTTGTGATTGGTGTTTGAAATATACATTCCCTCTGGGAACACGACGTAAACGAGCCAGTTACCGAGATGAAACGGAAAATCCAGGTTGCACCTACCGTTGTCAACTAAGCGAAAAAATAGGAAGGATAAGGTGTATTCAGTTTCCGAGGTACGTGTTGTATTATCTGATCATTGGTGATTTATATAAGTGTTCGGTATTTAAACACAGTTTGACGAAGTTTGGAATATTTCATCTCTTAGCCATATTCACATAATATAATCCGAGGATTATATACATGGGTTTAACCTAGGTATAATAGGTACCCTGTGTTCGTCGAATGTTTCGTAAAAAGCGCTGATTGAGGGTTTTAATTTATCATGAGTATCATTTTATATTGGTAACATCGAAAAACCTCCAGATGGATCAGGAATGTACTTTCCATACCAACGAGTATTAAATATGTACCATCAAACAAATTTATTATCTTACATTACATTGTGCCTTGTAACAGTGCGGCTGTTCTCGAGTAGTTTTTTTTGGTCCGGTGGAGACGGGATCGGAGAGCGGAAGCCTAATTGATATCCCTTCTTAACCGGTGATAATCTCGCTGGTCTAGGAGGGGGACTGTCGAGGATCCACCCCCACTGTCACACTCTGTCACATGGTAGCAGAGCGTGGTTCGGTAGTATGCGCTGAGCACTCCAACATACTCTATCCACTAATCCCCCCAGGTTTCCCAGACGGATTCCTTTACCAACAACTTGTACATCTATTGGCTTCCCCACCCTCTTTCCCCCCTTTAGAGTGTCAGTATAATTAAAATATACTGAATCCATCAGAAGGCGATTGATGCCGTGTCCCAATAGTTGTTCCATCCTAACGATGGAGGTTGTTCATCACCTAGAGCCTAGAGGTTGCCCAGATGAGCACAATTCACTGGACAACAACCTCTGACATCCGCCAATACTCGTATGTAGGAGCTTTGTTCTCCACCAGTAAAATATTATTGAGGTAGTACCATTACGGCGGAGGTTAGTCACCTTGAAGTTGTTCAGATGTCGTTTCCTGAACCAGAACTTCATTCACTTTACACTTCACTTTTCATTCCCCTTTTCCCTCTCATACTTCTGCTACCCAGAAGTATGTCATGTGGGGAGTAGTTTTTTGGTCCGGTGGAGACGGGATCGGTGAGCGGAAGTCTAATCGATATCCCTTCTTAAACCGGTGATAATCTCGCTGGTCTAGAAGGGGGACTCTCGAGGGCCCACCCTCACTGTCACACTCTGTCACAGCCTTCATAACAAGTGGGTATAATTATAAAACGGAATGGGATGGGTGGATTGTCTACAGATAGTTGTACTAAATCTGCAACCCGTTTGTTTACCTTTTTTCCTGCTCAAGTTGATCGAAGGCAGTTGGATTGGTACAGACATTAAGGAACAAAAATTCAACGTGAGTACGCTGAGCCACATGTACTCGTAGACAAGATGTTATTTTAAAACGCATTCCACTCGGTGTTGGGAACTCAAATATAGTTCTCAGTGGGGTTAAAGTCACTGAAGGAATGAGTGACGATTGACATAATGACATCTGGCGGGCATATACTATACCTATCTTATATATCAGCTTTGGTTTTCCTTCGGGTCCGGCATGTATAGTTTTGACGCTAAACCTGCCATGTAGGTAAATTGGATAAGTACATGCAAATAGTAAACTATGAATTAGACAGCAAATTTGAAGTGTTCATTGCGTCCTACACCGATCACGTTGGTCTTCAGTCTGTGAAATGCTAGAACATTTCCACTTCGCTCATACTAGCCATTTTTCTCAAGCAAATGATTCAGCGTAGCCGTGGGAGACTTGTTTCAGTCTGAAATTTTGGAGACATCACAATAACACATTTTTTACGACCAGCTTGTGGCAATAGAAGGTGTGTTCGCCCATTGAGCCGAAAACAATATACGGCAGATTAACAAAAGCGCTGGTCATTTACTTATCTGGTGGTGGGGAGGGGGAGGGGGCTACCTAAGAAATGGGATGAGTGTAGAGGCGTAGACTCAACAGTTTTCAGAAAGACCGTAATATGGTACATGTCCAACCATGTCCATAGGAGGGAACAAAAATCGTAATTAGCTGGACTTGGCTAGGTGAACCATAACCCTATTTAATGGGGTATAATTAGGATTTTTATATCCTCCTATCGACATGGTTCGACTTATGACCAGTCGATATTAGTTCGGATGATAAAAATGTTGAGAATGATGTGGAAATGCATTGAACATCCGAAAATTAATTTGTTACTATTTGGTACTCCCTTGTGTGCCCGAAATTGATTAATTTTCATTGTTAATGGATTTTTGCATTGTGTACCTAGTCGTTCGAGGGCGTGAAACAGGTGTTTAAGAAATGTTTCGTGTTTCCAAAATGGTGATAGGAGATAACGAATGGAAAATTTTGATTTGGACCCTGATTTTAGAAAGAAACCAGCTTTTAAAATTTAAACAATTCACTATAATTTTTTCAGTTTTTTTAGGTACTTAGGTGCCATAATACAGGGCAACATTTTGTCTCTCAAGACTTGGGCATTTCGTGAGATACTCGTGGTATACTTACCCTCCCTCACCTGTGAGCAGGAAACCTGCGCTTTTGTGTCTTTCAGTGGCATGGTTAGTGCTTATGTCGGGCCCCACTGGCGCGAACATCCCTCCTTTCCCGTAAGGTGGCGCTTTTGTCCTGCTTGGGAACTTCGGATGTTAATACAGTCGCAGCTCGATAAGTCGAACACCGATATCTCGAATTTGTCGATATCCTGAACTGTTTTTCAGGTCCGAGTCCCGCCCATAATAAACGCCTTTGTAACAACTATATGTCGAACTAATTAAATGCCTACGAGCGGTAGGTGGTGAGCGGGTGGAGACGCAATATTTCAAACAAATGCCCCCATTTCTCAAAAACTCAACTCGATATTTCGAACGACCGGTCTGATGTCTACGTTAAATTTCTCAGAAGGGGAGTCAGTTCAATGTTTTTGTGGACTCTGTCGACTGAAGGACTCGGTTAAATATGAATAGGGTTTTCATTTTGTCATCTTACTCCCAACCGTGCAATGGCTCCCAAAACTGCTGAATTCCCACAGTTTGAAAAATGCCTCGTTAAATGGTTCAAGGAACGTAGAGATAAAAATGTGGGCCGATTTTTCAAAAAAATCCATGGCATTTGCTAAGGTTCTAAAGCAAGATGGTTTTCGTGCAGTGGAGGTTGGATGCCGAAGTTTAAACAGCGGAGAGAGTGCTAGTGTCAATAAATGCAAGTGTGGTGATTAAAAAAAAAAAAAAAATGCGTTGCCGCCAGTGGTTTGTGTTCATGACGGTACGTTTATTGTCGAATGAAATCTGGGGGACACCCCCAGACCCCCGGATTATAACAGTTTAGATCAATGATCAAAGCAAGGAAACATGGAACATGTTTTTCTAATAGGTACATTATAACAGAGGATATGGAGATATGTAGAAAAACGTCTGCCAATTCGAGTAGGCAGTATAGCTTCCTCACTTGAATCACATGAACGTATAGACTAGTTGGGTAGGTTCGTTATGATACGGGACCATCTGCGATCCAACCCGCGTGTACCCTCAAAATTTCATCTCTCTACGACTATTTTTCGCGTAGTTAGAAGCGTTATAAGGAAACGGTCAACATTTCATGTTAGGGCATGCGGAGAGGGAAATTACAGTAAGATTCCAATGAAGTTCATAATGGAACCATCAAAGTATTAAACTGATCGACCCTCCAAATGTGAACTCATTTCAACGATAATTAAGGTAGTTATGGGCACTCCATGTATTTCATGTTTGCACATGCGCAGACTAAACGATTTTCATGATTTTGAAACGGGACCATCTGCGATCCAACTCGCGTATACCCTCAGAATTTCAACTCTCTACGGCTATTTATCGCATAGTTAGAAACGTTACAAGGAAATGGTCAACATTTCATGTTCGCGCATGCGTAGATCAAAGTTACATTACCGTTCCAATGAAATAGATTTGGAACTACCAAAGTATTATTATTGCTGACCGACCATCCAAGTTTGAATTGATTTCAACGATATTTAGGGTAGTTATGGGTGTTCCAATTATTTCACGTTTGCGCATGCGCAGACGAAAGTTGCGGTACTTTTTCAATGATTTTGGTATGGGACCATCTGTGACTCAACCCGCACCTATCCTCGAAATTTCAGCCCACTTCGACCATTATTTTGGGTAGTTATGGGTGTTGCAAGGAATTACCACAGACAGACAGACACGGAACCAAATATGTTCCACGATGTCTGAAGCGGAAAATGGTATTGGAAATTTTCATTTTGGAGGACATGAACTTTTTTTCACACAATCACGTATCCAAGGCTTCCCTGCCTTCGGTAGTGAGGAAGCAAAAAAACGTCGTGGGATTTCCAAGCCTTGAATCAGCGACCTAACGCAATGTCATGTAATACACGTCCTCAGCTGCTTTTGGCGTTTTTCGGGTAGGTAGAACCCCCTCGGCAGTTTTCGGCGGAGTGGGGTGTGGCCATGCTCTCCTCGGAGTTGGGTGGCAGGAGTGGGGTAGAGGGTGAACTGCGGGGGTGACGGGGAGGGGAGCCGAGTTCACCTGGACTGGACACAGACGTTTTCCAGCCTGGTTTATTCCCGTAAAAATATGTTCCATGTTAAAAAAAAGGTCTCATGTTGGTTTCATGGTTTGTATTTGATTTACATACATCTCTCATATTTTCCTGTTTCAAGTACAACAGATATCTCGAACTCCCAGTTCGATAACTCGAACTACCGATGCCTCGAATTAACGATAACTAGAATTAACGTTAATAACCCGAATTTCTCGTTGTCCAAACCTACTTAAGTAAACTTTTCATTTAATATAGCAGTTTGGAACGTACACTCTGCGGTGATTGGCGTTAGGGCGTCAACTTGTCACTGATTTCACACTAGCGATATTTTCACAGATGGGATGGCGAAAGTTACAATCAGTGCTTGATAAAATTCGCGTGAGACCACCTAGAGACAAATCTGCACATGAACTCGACATTTCAGCTCATTTAGACCATTCTTCCATAGAGTTATGAACGTTTCTTGGATTGCGTTTAGTCATGGCACACAGTATTATACCCAACTTAGGTATCTGAAATAGCAGAAATTTAGGGATTTTCTTATCAGATTCGCTTTCTGTACTACCGGCCGGCCCCGAGAATATTTGGAGGAGAACACTAAACCAGTTTTTCAGGAGTTATGCTCTTGGCAATGAAGCAAAATGTAACAGGTATGGGATTTGTGGTTTCTGAGAGGCCTTACTTGCACGGCGTCAGTTGCGGTCATGGATTGTAGGGAAGTTGATGGCATTCACACTATTCCCGACTATCTCATCCCGACTATTCCAGTCACTCCGTCGATGTTGTGGAACTGAATTGTCGAGACTATCTTGGTTCACCGTTGACAAGTATTCAAAAATTCCAGGAATTTCGGCGCCGAACCCTTTTTGCTAACTTTCGTGATTTATGATGATTATAGATAAACTTGAAAGGATTGGCTCATTACGATCGTTTTGAAGTCTCCATTTGCTTCCATTCGATTGATTCTTCAGATTTGGATTGTTCAAAATGTGTGCTTGTAAGAATGTAATAGAATTCGTCTAGCATCAAAATTAGAAACCCAGAAAGTAACGTAACGTAATTTCGCAGTTTTGTTGCCTAGATAGCATTTTGGTTCGAGATTCCTGTCCTGCTTGAATCTCCCCTCGTCGTTACGTAACTTCCGGCTTGGTCGCGAAGCTTCCCGTATTGATTGGAGTATGTTGTAGGTACATACTGAACTTCCCTCTCTGTATACAACTTCCCTCTCATTAATGGGATGAATTCGCGGTCAGTACAATCATAAACAACTATAACCAATCAATAAACAACTATAAGTATTTCAAGACTCGTAGCTTCGGTTGTGCTGATAACTGAATAACTGCGAATGGATCAAGTTCAAAAAAGCGAAGACCACCATGGACCTTGGAATGCCTGTAGAGCTCTAGACCTGCACTCAAATGGAAATAATGATCTTTCGTTCCACCACCACAGTCCATCAGCGGCATCTTCTTTGGGTACCTCCATCACTAGGCGATCTGCTTCTACACAATATTGAAATCCCCTCCATAGGAAAATTCGATAACTGACTCGATTATTCAAAACGAGCAAATTGTGAGAACTCGAAAATTCGTTCGTAGTAAGTAATTACTATTTCAGACAGATATAACTTAGTCCGATCAGGCACTTGTAATAGACTGGTAAGATAAATTGATTATCCACCTAACCGTAGTTCGACTAAAAATCAATTATGTACAATCTCATGGCAGTGGACAGGCCCGGAAAGGGCGATGGCCTGGTAGTCCTTGGGCCATTTGAAACCAAAATATTGAAGTGAGCGTGTATTGTGAGCGTTTCATTTTTTTTAAATGTACATCAGTCAAATCTTCTAATAACCAAATTCGAAACTTCTTCGTATAACAATTTTGACGTGCGCCTTAAACACGGGTTCGATCTTTAAAAATCATTCGCTCTGCAGGCCCCATGGGGGGGGGGGGGGGGACCAGTTCAAGTTGGGAGAAACTTTTCATGTGGGAGGGGAAAAATTCGTTAAGACCCTTGACAATCCTAGAAACGTAGATTTTTTTTCCGATTGTCAAGTAGAAGCATAGGTGCGTATATTTTTTTTAAAGTACATTTAAATCGGTCAAGTTCAACTGCCCGCATTAAAAAAAAATCTGATTCGAATTTTTGGGAGTTATCTACAAGGACAAACATTATAAAGGGTATATTCAGAAGCTGCATTTCATTTCCCACAAGAAACACCAAGAGGATCAGAATTCTGCTCAATTTGACCAAATCTTAGTTACGCTCTGCGGCATCGGAGCGATCGTCATCGGATACACATCGTATTATAGCCACTTTATCGAAAAGTCTTGCAGAGATTGATCAGTTAAACAAATAAAAAATCAGTCATGCAGCATGACTTAATGAGCGAATTTTCAAAGAAATATTCGAATTAATGGCTATGGTTTTGAATAAAGGAAAACTTCGGTCTAAAATTTGGTTTTCTATGTATATTCTCTTCGTATTTATTTTAATTTGTACGTTTTGTCCATCCTGATTCTACCGTTTGTTTATTACGTAATTGTACTAAGTGCTTATTTATTTGATCGCTGTGGGTAAATTCAAGGAGTTGTACTAATCGTTTGCCTCCCCCTTTTTTGCTTCGAACTCTCGTCTTCAATTAATACTTCTCACATTTTTCAATCTGACCACTCTAAGGGGGTGGGGGTAAGAGTTTAAAGATTATCCTAGTTTTGGGTAATTTTTGCGCACTTTAAATGCTCTAATTTAAGAACGGATTTAGATATCTAAAATCCGATTTCACTATCGTGTTCAGCGTGCAAAAACCTTTAAAATGAGGGGTCACTTGTTAGAAAATAACATTTTGGGGATTTTTGGGTAATTTTTGCGCACTTTAAATGCTCTAATTTGAGAACGGATCGAGATATCTAAAATCCGATTCCACCATCGTGTTCAGCGTGCAAAAACCTTTAAAATGAGGGGTCACTTGTTGGAAAATAACATTTTGGGGATTTTTGGGTAATTTTTGCGCACTTTAAATGCTCTAATTTGAGAACGGATCAAGATATCTAAAATCCGATTCCACCATCGTGTTCAGCGTGCAAAAACCTTTAAAATGAGGGGTCACTTGTTAGAAAATAACATTTTGGGGATTTTTAGGTAATTTTTGCGCACTTTAAATGCTCTAATTTGAGAACGGATCAAGATATCTAAAATCCGATTCCACCATCGTGTTCAGCGTGCAAAAACCTTTAAAATGAGGGGTCACTTGTTGGAAAATAACATTTTGGGGATTTTTGGGTAATTTTTGCGCACTTTAAATGCGCCAAAACCCTCCTTAGAGTAGGCCAATTTCGCCCATCTTCGAACTTAGCCTTTCGATTGCCAAGATAGATTTTTTGTGCAAATTTGAGCTGTTTATCTCAATTCTATCGAGAGTTATCGTCTGGAGTGACACATATATAAATAAATATATATATATATACATATAAAAAAGTGTTAAATTTCAGGAATCGTTTTAGAATGGTCTGAAACGGATTTCTATGAAGAAAATTTCCAAAAATTTATATTATTTAAATTTCGAAGCCATTGCAATAGCTTCATTTTCTTTGAAAATTCGCTAAAACAAAATAGATCCCGTTCATTCTGGTAGTTCGTGAATGTTTGTAAAAACGTGGGAAAAAGATTATCGGAATGGGAAAGAGTACGTATGAAAACTCAGTTGCCTCAACCCCCTCACGTAACGTCCGAGTTCGGATTCCGATAAGTCGCGTAACGAATGGATTACGCCATGCGGGCTGACAGATCGGGATCTGCACGTCAAACGGCTTTGCGCTTAGAATTTCTCGATAAGACAACCTCCTTGCCCTTGTAGATAGACTTGGAATGGGAAAGCACGAAGCAGATAGACAAACTGATGTGGGGCTAGTCAGTCCCTCACTCTTACCAATATTAAAAGATTGAAGATGTCGTATGTAAAGTAAAGTAAACGCCATTTTACGCTGGGGCTCTACGTCTGACTGCCCTGCCAGCGTCGCGGACGTGATCAGCTGTCCTCCAATGAAAGGATCAGAATGGGGTATGCTCACGGGTGACAAAAGCTATTATTATAATTATGAAAGTAGGTTCCATTCTATGAATTTTGAGACTAACCGCACTATCCTACGGTGAATAGGTAGTTCTTTTTCTATCAAATATTCCAGCATCATTGCATTGCACCTCTCTCGCCTTGGCGGGACTGCCCTACTGTGACATGGGAACTGCTGGAACCTTTGACAAATCATAGAAAAAACACTCTTCATCGTATGATAGTGCGGTTGGTCTTAAAATTCTTAGAGTGGAACCTACTTACATTTAAAAAAATGAAATAAATACCTACGCATAGCTCATTCGTTCTGATCAACCTCCATTGTTAGGATGGAACAAATATTGGGATTTGTAAATTGGACACCGTGTTAATCGCCTTCAAATGAGCTCAGTATATCTTAATTATACTGAGATCTAAAGGGGGAATAGCGGTGGGGAAGCCAATAGATGTATTATCAAAGGGATACGATGTTTGTAAAGGAATCCTGGAAACCTTTGGGCTTATCCTTCTGGTAACCCCACAAAAAAGTGGATGGAGTTATGGCGCATACTACCAAACCGTTCTCTGCTACCATGTGATAGAGTGTGAGGAGAGTGACGGTGGGCCCTCGAGAGTCCCCCCCCCCCTCTAGACTAGCGATTATTATCACCAGTTAAGAAGGGACGTCGATTAGGCTTCCGCCAAACGACCCCATCTTCACCGGAAGAACAAACGACTCGAGAACTGCCACTGTCACACGCTTTCTTCGATTTATTAGACATCTGACTGAAGTATCCAAGGTTTGTGCGCCATCTCCGCTGCGAGCTTCAATGAGGTCCGAAAAACCACGACATTTTGTCACTTCTTTTTTTCGGATGGTTTCTTATTACTTCTAAAACATGCATACAGACAAAATTTACTCCGTTCTTAAATTAAGGAACAATAAATTCTGCGTCGATTGATTACCCACAACTTGTAATTCGACCCAGTAGTATGGCCGAAGTCAGTGGTCAAAAAATTGCCATTCTTACCAACATCACTAATAAAGTTGGCATAGTGAATGTAATCCGTACCGTCGATACGGGTGTTTTAAATAAAAAACGTATGGAATGAAAGTTACAGAGCATCAGATTTTGCGTTCAGCAAGCACCTTATATGTCAAATTGGTAGATGACACTAAATACAAAATTTGAATTTTTTATCGATGACCGAATTTGATAGGTAAGGTGGTGCTCTAAAACTTTCATTCTGTACTTTTTTGTAATTCAGAACAGTCGTGTCGACGGTACGAAAAGTAACTATATCAACTTTTCCAACGATGTAGGTGAAAACAGTAATTATTTTTGGCCACTGATTTCAGCCATACTGCCGCGTCGGATTACAAGTTGTGGTTAGTCAATCGACGCAGAACTTTATAATGCTCTTTAATTTTGTAGGAGTAAATTTTTCTGTAGGATGCATGTTTTAGGAGTGATAAGCAAAAATCTGAAAGAAAGTACGAAAATTTCTTGGTTTTTTGGCCCCTTGCCTTTGAAACTCACAGCGAAGGATGGTGCAAACCTAGGATACTTCAGTTATATATCTAGTAAAGCAATTAAAATAGTTGCCAGCTTCTCTACAGTTTTTTCCACTAGCAGGTTTCATTTAACTGGCATAACTCATAGCCCAGCAGCTACGTGGTTCATACGTGGACGTGTCATCACGGCGGTCACATGTCCAAGAATTATCCCCCTCGAGCTATCTTAATCTCACGGGAACCGGTTTATTTCACCTGGTAAGGCCGTTGCGCGAGATTTCGCATTGGCGCCATGCATATTATTGCAAAAGTTGAATGAAAGTAATATGTTTTATTGATACCGTTGTTACTGTGTCTTACTGATCATGTAGGTACCCTATGTATAGGAGGGGTGAGCCAGTACGGTGGCGAAGCGGGCTAGAGCTCGCTCGTTTGTTGGGACGGTATGACGTCTGATGCCGTCAGTGCAGGTCCTAACGTTCCTGCCCACAACTCAGTGCTATGTGGCAGTGGAGAGCCGTGAGCGAAATGAGTGGAGTAAAATCGTTTTGAGAGGATAGCCGAACATGTCCGCTTGAGATTAGGACGTAAAGCCCCAGCCTTGGAGCGGCTGTTTATTTTGGTTTACATTTATTCAGCTGCATCACTATTTAATGAGCGAAATGACTTTTCAATTTACCTGTAAATCTCTATTTTTCAGGTAAGTTTACCTCAGCTACCTAATTCCACGGCATATGTCTTTGGGTAAGTACCAGCAAATTATTCGGACGCGAAACCTCTGCATGGGTTCATCCTGAGATTAGGAAATGCCCATGGGCCAGATATTCGTATTTTTAACCATGACGTATTCAGCCTCCTTGAATTGGCCCATTTTTACCTCAAGTTGAGCCTACAGTGAAATGGTGCGCGTGAAGTCAGAAGTACTTTTTAAGCGTGTGGGTCCCAGGGACCCGGTCCCCCCCATCTCTCAAGTATTTTAGGAGGTGAAGCCATTATTATTAATTCCAACACCCAATTCCGCTCATCGCAGACTGATAATAATTTAACTTGTTCATTCTTACTGAGATCCTTCATTTGGATAAAATAGAATGACCATGTGCATATCCCATCATGAGGTATCATCATTTTGAGGATCCATGCCAACTAATGTGAGATATTTATTTTGCTTCGAATACGAGGATACCAGTTGCAACCAGCAGGTCCCAACTGAATAAAATGACATTTTATTTTCACGTGCATATACATGTTAGTCACGAACGAAATAAACTGTTGGTCTGTATTAGACATTGCCTGAGGAACCGAACAATAGTCATACCTGGCCGAGCAATCCTCAACAGTTTGTGAAACATCTATAGTTTTCTAGGAAACGGCTTTTAGAAGTTAACGATTTCCCCATTTCGCTTGGAAGTTCATTGGCCCCTAACTCTCTAAGTTGACAGTTCCCGACCTGGTCGTTGTGCTACTCTGAACGTCAGCCAATGACGGTAGGTGCTGGACCTCTATTCCCTATTGTATGTTCGATAGAGTTGGTTTTCATAGCAGAGTTGTTAGAGAGAATGAGATGGTGCGCTTACCTCTGAATTGTAGTTACAACATATGTAACTGAAATTAAGCGGTGAGCGCCGAATATACTTAGTAGGCAAAATCTACTCATCAGATCACATAAGAACTCACTTGAATAAATATATTTAAAAATGTCTGCCATGGCTTCATACCAACCTAACCAGAAGGATTGGGACCATGTAGGGTCTAACCCACCAACCCTCCAAAACTCACCTACGACAATTCTTTCGCATAATTATTTACGTTGCTAGGATTTGCAGATAGACAAACACGGAACCGAATTTTGTCAGAAAGGTCTGAACCTTTAACATGAACTTTAACTGAAATTTTAACATGGAACATATTTTTACGGGAATAAACCAGGCTGGAAAACGTCCGTGTCCAGCCCAGGTGAACTCAGCTCCCCTCCCCGTCGCCCGCACAGTTCTCCCTCTACCCCACTCCTACCACCCAACTCCGAGGAGAGCATGGCCACACCCCACTCCGCCGAAAACTGCCGAGGGGGTTCTACCTACCCGAAAAACGCCAAAAGCTGCTGAGGACGTGTATTACATGACATTGCGTTAGGTCGCTGGTCCGAAGCTTGGAAATCCCACGAAGTTTTTTTGCTTCCTCACTACCGAAGGCAGGGAAGCCTTGGATTCGTGATTGAGTAAAAAAAGTTCATGTCCTCCAAAATGAAAATTTCCAATACCATTTTCCGTTTCAGACATCGAGGAACATATTTGGTTACGTGTCTGTCTGTCTGTGGTAATTCCTTGCAACTCCCATAACTACCTGAAATAATGGTCGAAGTGGGCTGAAATTTTGAGGGTAGGTGCGGGTTGAGTCACAGATGGTCCCATACCAAAATCATTGAAAAAGTACCGTAACTTTCGTCTGCGCATGCGCAAACGTGAAATAATTGGAACACCCATAACTACCCTAAATATCGTTGAAATCAATTGAAACTTGGAGGGTCGGTCAGGAATATTACTTTGGTAGTTCCAAATCTATTTCATTGGAATGGTAATGTAACTTTGATCTACGCTTGCGCGAACATGAAATGTTGACCATTTCCTTGTAACGTTTGTAACTACGCGATAAATAGCCGTAGAGAGCTGAAATTCTGAGGGTATACGCGGGTTGGATTGCAGATGGTCCCGTTTCAAAATCATGAAAATCGTTTAGTCTACGCATGCGCAAACGTGAAATACTTGGAGTGCCCATAACTACCTTAATTATCTTGAAATGAGTTCACATTTGGAGGGTCGATCAGTATAATACTTCGATGGTTCCGTATGAACTTCATTGGAATCTTGCTGTAATTTCCCTCTCCGCATGGATGTCACAAGTGATCGCGATGCCTTGGTAGACACAAAAGAAGCATGAAGTACAATGTTGACGAAATTTTTCGGTACAAACGAACGGCTGGTCTTCCGGTGCTCCGGGTGGTCTCAAAATTTTTTTTAGTTTGAGATCAATTGGAAAGCTGAAAGTTCCTTATCGGTTTAATCAAATTCGGACAGTAACATTCGGATCCGCATGCGAAAACATGAAATGATTGCCAATTTCTTGTAACGCCCATAACTACCCGAAAAAATAGTCGTAGTTAGTTGAAATTTGGAGGGTAGGCGCGGGTTGGAGCGCAGATGATCCCACATCAGATTCATTAATAAAGTACTGTAACTTCGTCTGCGCATGCGCCAGCGTGAAATCCTTCTAGATCACGCAACTACCCTAGAAATCGTCGTGAAGCAATGAGGTTTGGAGGACAGATGGTGGTTGGGCCATAGATAATCCCATATCAAATTCATTGATAAAGTACAGCGCATGTGCAAATGTGAAATCCCAATAGAGCACAAATCTATCCTAGAAATTGTCGTAATGCGCTGAGATTTGGTGGGTAGGTGAGGGTTAGGTTTCGGTTGTTGTTGTCGCAGGCAAAACTCCAGAACTACTAGACCAATTTAGTGAATTTTCCAGGGATTGTGGGTTTAGGCCCTTAGACGGGCCGCTGTGAATTTCATTGTCGTCAGACCACCGGTAGCTGTACAATAGAGATAATAGTTTTAACAAAAATGATTCTACACGTCCATGTTACAGTCATGTTACAGTAAGCGAGGAAGCTATAATGCCCACCCAAATTGGCAGGCATTTCTTCTTTAGTTCCATGGGGCCCTCTTTTATGTATACTCTTGTCGTGGTATCCTCCCAGAGCCACAACCCAATAAGATCTCGCCAAATAAACCTAGAAGTGGGGACAGAAGACGCAGGAGACCCGAGGGCCAGGCTGGAGATCCCCACCATCCTCTACTAGCTAGAGGATGGAGGGAGACAGCTCCCAAGCCTATACAAACTCGACTCCTGCACCTTTTTCCTCATTGTACGCTCTCCTCTAGTCGCTGACTACTCTCTCGCCTCCTTACCTCGTCTCTCTCCTCTACCTAAAAGATCTTGGGCATGGTGGTGATTCGCTCATAACCAAACCGAGCACACTCCACAAAGATCCTGGGCATGGTGGTGGTCCGCCCATCACCAAACCAGGCAACGCTCCTGAAAGATTCCGTGCATGGTGGTTGTACCCCCATAACCAAAGCGGACACACATCCAAAAAGATCCCGGGCATGGTGGTGGTCCGCCCATAACCAAACCGGGCACATCCTCCCTCACGCCGCTCGTGATGAATGCGCCAATTTCAAATTCATCACAACTCTTAAATATGACGAAGATCGAATCAGGAAGATTCCACCATGAAGTGGATGAAGCAGCCTGCCATGAAGAAATTTCATGTCATTAGCTTAACTTTTAAATCAAGTATCAACCGTGTTCCATCCATAGCGAATGATATTCATAGTAGTCGCTTGTCATATTAACTCATCGTATTGTTGTCAGTTATCTCGAGATATAGGAGCAGAGAGGAACCTCCGTCTGCGTATGTGTAAAATGTCTGACACCCCCGCTCCGGTTCTATTCGACCAGTTTTACTAGCATTTTCATGGATCATTCAGGTTGACTTATTGAAGGTCCCTAACGAATTCCATAGTATAGTAGCTATACATACCTGTTTATGTTCTACCGATTCTGATGAACTATGAACAGCGAATTATAATAATCAGATCTTCTCCTGACTCCTTTGTTTCTTGGTTTTTGTTTGTTGCTTTTAACTTATTGCCTTTGTTAGCACTGTCTACCCTCCATTCCTTCAGGAAGGAAAGAGGCGTAATTTTCATTTACGCCTCTTATAACGCATTTTATTCAAGCCATTACTTTTACGAGCATTTCCAAGTATGTGGGGATTTCGTGGGGATGTGGGGATTAGAGTTCCTCCTTTTTTTCATGGTTCACTAGGCCTTTTTCCCCACATTTTGCGGCCGTCAGTTTTATGATTTATCATTAAGTGATTCTAGTAATTGCAGATTTTGTCCTATGAACACTTTCGAGCATTCACATCGAAGGGCAAAATAAGTTATTGTTTATTTTTGCTGGCCGCAATTTTGTTTCCTCCCATAGAAATTATGTTTTGATTTCCAGTGGACTAGTTCAAGTACTATTTGCGTGGTCAAGACCCACGTGGGCAACGTTTTACCAAGAAGGGAAAAGGAAGATTATATGTGATTCCTCTATCCACTGTGTGGTGCATAACATCATACTCTAACCAGCTAGATCCCATCACCACCAAAACGTGGTTCGTTGATGAGTGACCATCACCGGTTCATCCGTTAGTTACATCGCACCATCTCCGTGAAATATCTACTAGGTGGTTACTAGAACAACAGTAGCTAGGCTTTACCCGCTGACTGTTGTGCGAAACCGTCCGCACTCGAGGGGCGCGGAGGCAATAAGTAGCCTGGAGCGGAATAATTAGGGCAATTAGCGATCCTCATAGGACAACAGCTGTTCTCTCCACGAGCTATATATGAATTAGCTGTAACGTTGTTTCTTGGTTTTTTATTATATGTTTGGTACCTTTCTTAGTTGTAATAATAGTAATGAGGCGTTTCTGGAATAATTTGTTGCAGTGACAGCCATGGTTCCGTTAAACCGTTCCAGTTCCATAAACCATCTCGAACTACTTCTTCACTTCAGTCGGTTGTCATTTGAAACCACGAGCTCTTTCTCAGTCCTTCTTAGTAAAAAAATGTCCCCAGTAGAAATTTGTTCCAGTAAAATCTCGGTATACGTTTCCCTGTGAATTTGTGAACACTTCCTCAGGAGCGGCCCCTCGAGAACGGGTGTACGAAAAACGAACACAGGAGTCACCCAGGGGACCGCGTACTGGAGAGGGGGGCGGAGGGGTGGACACCTACTTCTTCTCTCGTGCAAACAGTGTTGTTGGTCGCTTCGTTTTGGTTTATTATTCTGTGAATAATACACCTATGTATTCGCTCAGCAAAAAAATTGTATAACACCCCCTCAAATCTTTTCCTTTTCAAGGTGCGTAGATTCAAAAAATGCAATGTCCGTCCGCCGTACGCCGTCCGCCGTATCACGTGTACCGGCTTCATTTTCGGTCTAAAAAAGTCTTTCTTTCGCACACAGGCTCCATTTGGGCCCTAGTTGTGTCCCGAAACTTTGCAGCCTGATCGGAATATACCCAGGGGTGTTATGAGTGAAAATGTGTATAAAAATAGGTACTTTTTGTGTTTTAGTAACATGTTAGTAACATGAGCTTTTGAGATATCGTTTTCCATGTTTTTGGGGACGAGAAGACCGAATATGAAGTCGATTTTGACAAAGAGTGGAAAATTGAGTTCTACCAAATGTTCAGCTCCCAAAATTGATTTTTAATGAGTGAAAAACCTGGGAAATCGTCTGAAATCACCATTAATTTGTATAATCACACTGGAAAATCGCTGCAAAGTCCTTGTCACATGGGTTTATTATTCTATTGGACATACCTACAGAAATTTTGGCTGTTAATTTATTGTTTCTTTCATGCGTAATAATCAAAATAGCTATTTCGGGTGGTTCCCATTAATATTTTGGCCCCTAAAACACGAATTAGGTAGGTACGCTTTTTTTACTATCTTTGATCATTGGTAGTGCCATTTAACCGTCTTGATCCACGTGTTGACACTTTTTCCAGTGTTATTATACAAACTGATGGTGATTTCAGACGATTTCCCAGGTTTTTCACCCATAAAAAAATCGATTTTGGGAGCTGAACATTTGGTAGAACTCAATTTTCCACTTTTGGTCAAAATAGACTTCATATTCGGTATTCTTGTCCCCAAAAACATGGAAAAAGATATCTCAGAAGCTCATACGCAAAAAGTACCTATTTTTACACACATTTTCACTCATAACACCCCTGGGTATATTCCGATCGGGCTGAAAAGATTCGGGACACAACTAGGGCCCAAATGGAACATGTGTGCCAACGAACGAATTTTTTAGACCGAAAATGAAGCCGGTACACGTGATACGGCGTACGGCGGACGGCGGACGGACATTGCATCTTTGGAATCTACGCACCTTGAAACGGAAAAGAAAAAAGTTTGAGGGGGTGTTATAAAAATTTTTTGCTGAGCGAATACATAGGTGTATTATTCACAGAATAATAAACCAAAAGTGTCAACACGTGGTTTGTGTTCTAAGGGCCAAAATTGATGGAAACCATCAGAAATAGTTATTTCGATTATTACACATGAATGAAACAATAAATGAAAAGTCAACATTTCTGTAGGCATGTCATATAGAATAATAAACCCATGTGACAAGGACTTTGCTGCGTTTTCGGTTTTCTTGGCTTGCGGGACGCTCCTGCGTCCCTAGATTTGGCGGTTCAAATGGAGCAGCCTATACCTACTCATTCGAATAAGGCTAGGGCAGGGCCGGGGAGGAGGCCCAAGCTGATAATGTCATTGTGCATCGTCACTGGCGGATTTGATAGCGCACGATGAAGAGATATTCCAAGCGTCGGTGGTTTCTTTGTCATAGTGATAGGGAGGTGGGTTGAGAGAGAAGATTCTGATCAGGTTTTAAATCTAAAGGGTTATCTCCGCTACTATTACCATAACTTCCGGAGGAAATCGTCGTCACCAGCCGGTTGATTACTGGAGTAGAGCGCTTTCGATATAGGGACATCATCATCAGGCCGTCGAGAGAATACTGTCCCGAGAATACGAGACCCTGCTGTCAGCAGGCGAACCAGCCCAATTCTGGAGTCGACCTATTTAAAGCATGGTACATTGGCTTCAGGGTATCAGCTAGACCTGACACACAGACCCTGTGATAAGAGCACACAGTCCAGTGAGGGAGCAAAGGCCATTGTCTGATCTGTGGTGCGGCCAGTCAACGATTTATTGCACTTTCTTAGAATCTGACCGAATATCCCTCTTGATCAGATCAGAAGCGTTTTCTCCGTGTACCTGCGGGAGTTTGTCGATGCAAAGTCGTCATGTCCCATATGTTTTCCGCATCACCACTGCAGGGGTTGACTACAAGAGCTGGACGGCTCTTCTGCTACCCCAGCCTCAAGCATTTCATCCAATCGGACTGAATCTATTGGGCGCTAGCATATAGGGGGGGATACCCTTGCACATGGACATAATACATATACCAATATTGTTCATTTCCCAAGCTCGTTCTTATATGAGGCAAAAACGTCAGAATTCGGTTAAAGCAGTTGACCATACAGTGAGTGCTTCTACCTGTTTTAGAAAGAGAAAAGTGGTAAAGCCTCTAATGTTGCTTACAGTCGGGGTAGTTGTATACAGGTTACATCAGTACCGTGACCAGGTCCAAACCTAATTTGAGCGGTCCCTATTCGCAATATTTTGCTTACCCACATTAATTACGCAATAGTACACTTCAGTCTATCCCCACAACACATTGCTCCTGTATATCTGCTACCACACACTCATTTCCTCTTGTTCTTTCGTCCCCCAAACCCATCTGGACGGTATTGTGCAGCCCTCTACGCCATTTGTTTCTCAACTAACAGTTCATGGATGTTCGTTCACTCTATTTTTTTTTTTTTTTTAAATAATCTATCTACTCCTATCATTCTTAATATAGTAACAATTCATTTCATTTTGCTAAATTGCATGGTAAACATTATAAAATCTAAATTGTTTACTGTGGTGATCGGCTGCTCCCTAACACTATGTAAATAGCGTCGCTTGCATCATAAGCCGCGTCTAACGGCTTCCCAGAGCGGGGTTCCCCTACCCCTCTCTGGGGATGTATCAAGGGGTATAAAAGAAGCTGTAAATCGCCAATAAATTGTCATTTGACCACACAAACCGACTCAAGTAGTCTAGTGTATTTATTTCTACTTTTAGCTCCCGCTGGATCATCACACTGGTCACCCCGACGTAGAACACGCACCTTCACCTTCGCATCGGCTTCTCGCCTACTACGATCGCCGGCGAGGCGGCGGCGCCCGACGACGAACACGCAACCTTCACCGGCTTCCCGCCTTCTGCGATCAGCGTCCCGCCTTCTCGCCTCCTGCGACGGCTCAACACGCACCTTCGCCCCGGCCTTCTGCGAATGCAACACCGCCTTCTCGCCTCCTGCGACCGTCTCTTCTCCCCGGCCTTCTGCGAACGCAACACCGGCGAAGTTAATACACCTCTCGCCCCGGCTTCTCGCCTCCTGCGATCGACAGCGAACCTGCGCCCTCCACCACTCGTCAGATCCACGACCAACCAGCTATCGTCTCTCCAGCGAACCAACCAGAGAACATCTCGCCGTTTCCGCTGCCTACTTAACGAGAGTGACCATCAACGGAGCATTCATTCCTCGGATTCACACCTTCAGGAACATCAAAGAAGAAAATGGAGACACCGGAACCGCCTCCTCGTGTGGCTACCGTCAACGAGGAGTTGCAGGTGATCCAGCACCACCGACAACCGCGGCCTTCAACAAGGCCTCTCAATAGGACCACCGTCTACAAAGACCTTCCAGTAGCTTCGAGAGATATCGAGGAACATTTTACACACGTAAAATTATTACTCGATACTCTACCGAAATACGGCCTCCAGGTCAACAAGGCGAAGTATTAACTGGCCCGCATCTCCGTCAAATTTCTCGGCCACATCGTATCACCTAGCGGCGTTACACCTCTACCCGAACGAACGGCCCTCATCGCCAAGTTTCCCCGCCCGTAAGCGACATAAACGCCTACTCCACTGCTCTCACGACTCCGAAGCCGCCTTCGAAGCAACGAAATATGTCCTCGAGAGAGCTGTAACACTGGCACCCTGGCCCGACTCAGCGCCCTGGCCGTACTTACCTACAGCTCTACAGCGCCCGGTCTTCCATCACCTACACGGCCTATCACACCCTGGGACCCAGGCACAGCCGTTACTCCAGGCGCGGCCGACGTCACCTGCTCCGGCACCTCCTGCCTCGCCATTCAAGCCGCCTCGGAAGATCACCTCTTCCAGCCGCCCGTTCCAGCGCTCTCCGAGACATCGCCCTCGACGCTTCCAGCTGGACCGCATCCGAGCACATTCACGCATCCCACACCGCAGCCACCGCTAACGCACGACGGCGAGACACCACGAACTCCTCAAGCCACCCACCTGCACGGCGACTACACAGCTCACACGCAGCCTCTTTCACCAACACCGACGCCTCATCAACAAGATTCATCGTCATTTACATAATTGCAGTATTTAACTTCAATTCTGGGGGGAGCAGTGTGGTGATCGGCTGCTCCCTAACACTATGTAAATAGCGTCGCTTGCATCATAAGCCGCGTCTAACGGCTTCCCAGAGCGGGGTTCCCCTACCCCTCTCTGGGGATGTATCAAGGGGTATAAAAGAAGCTGTAAATCGCCAATAAATTGTCATTTGACCACACAAACCGACTCAAGTAGTCTCGTGTATTTATTTCTACTTTTAGCTCCCGCTGGATCATCACATTTACCTACTATGGAACGTCTATCCATAAGTTTCCTTTCACCCCCTAGCACAGTCAAATTAGACAAGCCGACGGACAAAAAATCCCGGAGTTTTGGAATTTACCATCGTTGTTGGTTGGTACCTACTACAGTACATCATATCCCCCTGGTGGGTTGTGGGTGAGATGGGGTAGGGGAGCTGTTCAAAGGTGGTTATTCCACGTTTTTTGCGTATATCTCCGAAAGTATCAGTCCTAGTGAAAAATTATACGTCATACAATTTCAAAGTACCTCTACAAAGTTTCCTACAAAAAACGCTGCAAAGTCCTTGTCAAATGGGTTTATTGTTCTTTCGGACATACCTACAGAGATGTTGGCTGTTCATTTATTGTTTCTCAAAAACACGAATTAGGCTACTTTTTTCTTTCTTTTTTTTACAAATTATCTTGGATCATTTATGGTGCCATTTAATTGTCTTGATTCACCCGTTAATACTACTTCTAGTGTTATTATACAAATTTATGGTGATTTCAGACAATTTCCCAGGTTTTTGACTCATAAAAAATGAATTTTGGGAGCTGAACCTTCGTTACAACCTCAGTTCAGGGCAGTCGGACGAAAAGCCCCAGCCTGAAATGGCTGTTACTTTACTTTACTTTACTTTACTTTACCTCAGTTCTTCACTCTTTGGTCAAAATCAACTCCATATTCGGACTCCTCGCCCTAAAAAACATGGGAAACGATGCATCAAAAGCTCATTTTCACTAAAACCTAAAAAAAAAAAAAACTTCGAAACCCCCTATTTTTACACCTTTTTTCACCCATAACACCCCTGGGTGTATTGTGATCGGGCTGCCGAGCTTCGGAGCACAACTAGGACCCAAATTTGTTCCCAAATGGGGACCCAAACTGTGTGCGGAAGAACGACGGTTTTGGACTAAAATTTAACGTCAATTTAAGGCTGAAACTTCGTTAGAACCTCAATTTTCTAGTCTTCGGTCAAAATGGACTTCATATTCAGTCTCCTCGCCCTAAAAAACATTGGAAACGATACCTCAAAAGCAAATGTTACTCACAAAAAACCCTATTTTTGCACCAATTTTTCACCCATAACACCCCTTGGTATATTTCGATCGGATTACAAAGTTTCGGCACACAACTAGGACCCAAATGAAGCCTGTGTCCGAAAGATCGAGTTTTTTAGACCGAAAATGAAGTAGATATGGATGATACGGCGGACGGCGTACGTTGGACGGCGGACGGACATTGCATTTTTGAACTCTACGCACCTTGAAATGTGAAAGAAAAATTTTTTGAGGGGGTGGTATGGAAATTTTTTGCTGATCAATTACATATGTGTATTATTCACGGAATAATAAACCAAATGTTCTTTCACTTTTGTCATAGGATAGATAATTTCAAAGTTAATGGCCCTAGGCAAATTAGACGAAAAAAGGCGTTGCCTCCAAGAAAATCGTGTAAAGCTGGAAACGGTTTTAAACCACTTTGGGCCTCCCAAAGATGAGTAATATAAGTACGTGACGGAATATGTTGGGCTTAACTTCTGGAGGCCAAAAAACCGCGACATTTAGGCGTCTTGTTTCGTTTTTGGCTTATAACTTCTGAACGCTGCATCTTACGGAATGTTTTAAAATAAAATTAAAGACATTTAATTCTTATTCGAATAACTTCCTTAAACATTAAATTCGGTACTGCCGTTTGGTCGGAATCAGCAGTCAAAAATAGGCAATTTTTTCCGTTTTGAGTGAAAAGTGTGTTTCGTGCGCCTGTAACTAAAAAACGCGGCAAAGTCCTTGTCGCATGGGCTAAATACCTGCAGAAATGCTGGAAATACATTTATTGTTTCTTTCATGCGCAATAATTGAAATAGCTATTTTTTATGGTTTCCACCCATTTGGCCCCCAAAAACACTCATTATAGACTCCTATTTGCGACAAATTATCTTTGATCATTGATAGTACAATTTAATTGTCTTGATTCATCTGTTGATACTAATTCTATTGCACGTTAGAATGCAAGTTTATGACGAGTTCAGACAATTTCCCAGGTTTTTGACTCATAAAAAATGAATTTTGGGAGCTGAACCTGCGTTACAATCTCAGTTCTTCACTCCTTCCGTATTCCGGGTGTATTCCGATTGGGCTACCGAGCTTCGGAGAACAACTTGGGTCCAGATTTGTTTCCCCAACTGTGTTCGGAAGAATGATGATTACCTATATACCAAATTTTAACGTAAATGTACGGCTGAAACATCGTTACAAACTCAATTTTCCACTGTTTGGTAAAAATCGGCTTCATATTCTGTCTCCTCATCCTAAAAAACATGGAAAACTGTACCTCACAAGCTCAAGTTACTATAACACCATAAAACCCCATTTTTACCCATATTTTTCACCCATAACACCCTTGGGTATATGCCGATCGCGCCGCTAAATTTCGGGATACAACTACGAGTAGGTCTCAAATGGAGCCTGTGTGCTAAAGAACGAATTTTTAGACCGAAATTAAAGTCGATATGGTTGATACAGCGGACGGCGTACGGACATTGCATTTTTGAAATCTACACATCTTGAAACATATTATAAGAAAAAATTGGGGGGAGGGGGGTGTTGTAAAAATTGTTGCTGAACGATTACATAGGTTTATTCACAGAATAATAAACCAAAAGTGTCATATGATTAATGTTGTAGAGAATCAAATTCTGCATCGAGAGCACCCCTATTTATATCAAAATATTCCATTTATGATCAGTTACCATTTCGAATTGAATGAATATTGTAATCAGTCCGCCCGATCGCGACTTCATAAACGGGCGGTGTGTCACATAATTACCTTGGTATCATCTAATGATAACGCGTCACGCGCGGATACATTGAGGCTTGCTGGCGTGAGAATTCCGTGTAGCGACCCGCATTCAGCCACAGAGGAAGAATAATTACAGGTATTGAATCTCCCAAAACTTATTCTCATTATATCTGTTCCGATGGAAACGGTTAGTTAACGTAACAGGAACAAGATTCTACTAAGACTAAACTTTTCATAGGTTCCGATAATTTCCTCTGGATGTTCAAGAGTTTTCCAGTGAATAAAGGGTATTCCATTTCACTGATTTACAGCTGTGATAGTAAACCGTGTTACTACCTTTCCTTTATAGTAGTAGAATCCTCCGGGAGAAACCTGAATATAAAACAACCTGAGTTTGAAGAAAACTTCTTTGTACAAGAGATACCTACTTCCTCCTTCATCTTTCACACAACCAGACGCGCACGCGCGCGCACTCGCACACGCATGCAAACACATCGCCCGAACCGCTGTTTATGCTCGCACGTATATCTTAGACGAAAAGAAAGGGTGAAAGGGGTTAGGGGGTTACCCAGAACATTCTTGGCATCACATGCTCTCTTTCCGCTCTAATGGGGAACTTGAACCGATCTGAAATTCTGTATGAAACCTTTTTTATTCTGCACTAGACCACCTACGGTTCACGAAAATGTATCAAATATGGACAGAAATGTTGTAGTAATAATTAAAATCGAATTTGAAAATCGGGAGAAGGGGAAGCTGTGCTAAACGCTGTGTGATTGGTTGACGAGCGTGTGACGTCACAGTCCTCTAATCCCCGGGGGACGAGGCGATTTCCATTGTTCTAATCAACTAACAACTACATTCATGTAGCAAGTTTCCTTTTCGTTATTTTCCGCGATGCTTCAACATCTTCTACACAACAGAAGTGACAGCAACGCATTACCAAACTGTATAACAAAAATCAGGAGCGTAGCGTGCCTCTGGTGACGGGGGTACCGCAATGAATCCCCCCCCCCCCCCCAACATTCACACTTCCTCGCACACTCTAAAAATTTAAATGTGAAGCAGTTCTTAGCAAGCTGTTTGTCAAAGGAATTTTATGATATTATTGATCTTCCAAATTCATTAGAAATAATTCATAACATTCCCTTGCAAACAAAATAAAAGGTTTTTCGAACTACAGCCTGATAACCATTGGTACCTATTGTATGTTTCAACAGTGAAATGCCGAGTGTACTCACGGTTACGTTCCTTCACAACTCTCTTGAAATCAGGCAACGCTGAGGTTGACCGGCCGGCTCTGATGATGTCGTTCTTTTCGCTAAAACTACGAGAACTAAACGAACGCCGAACCACGGAACAATTAACGCAACAACTATCCATTTTAGGAGGAGACTAGGACACTAGGAAAGATTCGAATTCAAACAACTAAACCTGAAATTAGGAACAATTATTGTGAAAACTACAAGTAATAAAATTATGAGAAAACAGGCCGTCGTAAGAATAGCTTCCAAAAAGCAAAATGGATGACAGTGACACTAGAAGTTGTCAAAGTTTTTTTCTCGAGTTTTTAATTTATTGATAGCTACAATCGATCCATACGCCAGTATCCCTCCTCACCAAGATTGGATACGCTGGATATTTGCGCTAGCCCAACTTACTAACACAGTCTCCTGAAGATGTGTAAGACACTCACTCACACACGCAAACACACTCACACAGACGATGTAGAGACACACACACATCGGATTCTGGGCCTCCGCAGGACTCGTAGCGGTACCCCAGCGACCTTGAGATTTCAAATATTCGAAACCTGCCGAAAACCATATGATTCTAATCGACTAATCGATAGTTGGCTGTTTTTCGTCCATGACTGGCAGACATGGAGGTTGGAGGATAGTTCATGGAGGGAGAGTCATGGAGGATGGAGTTATGAGTGGACAATTCAAATTGCTACCTACCTACGGAATGTAATTTTTTTCATTTTTCGTGTAGGGTAGCGCCGGTACCCCCGGTACCCCTGACGCTACGCGCCTGACAAAAATAAAGTACCTAGAAGAAGATGAAGAATAGGATCAACAACCAAACAAAACAAAGCTGGACGGGTCCTGGATGCAGAAATCAGAAAGTTCGCAGTCCTATTCCTTCATATTCAGTTGTTATTCCGAAAAAATGTCGTGCAATCGTACAAATATTGTATTGTGGCAGCTCAGTTGCTAAATCTTCGGAAAAATTGTTCATTGTTGCGCCGACTGGCCACCATACCCGGAAAAAGTTGTTCGACCTGATAAGGAGAAAAGGCTGTAATATCACTCACCCGTAAATCTATGTAAGTTTGCGGAGGTCATTTTAATGTAAGTAGGTATGAACATTTACTAATATAGGTAACCTGACGGTGTCCAAATCTCCGTCATACCTTTGCTTTTCATCGATGGGTATGTTTCGGGTAGGATAAAATTAGTCGTATGTTTTGTTGCATTACCACGGTAGAAAAGGTAGAAAAGCTGTGTATGCAAAAATTCAAACAATTGTGTCCTCCAAAATCACTAGCTAAACATCCTTCAAGTTTATTGTAGTTATTTGATTTTATAAACGAAGCTTTTCCCACCTATAAGCATACAGAATTTGGCAGGACTTGACATTTGCGAACTTAGGTCAGGAATAGCTCGGTAATAGGTGACTAGTAAAATTAGGCCAGCCTAGGTATTGTGGCGGACTGATAGGCTAAGAGAATTCGCTTTTGGAAGAATAAAATAGGTTAGCGGTACCTATGAATTCTGGTAGTCACTCGGAAAAATGTTCAACAAGAACTCAGTGCGTTTTGCACCCACCTTCGAATCAATTCCTCTTGCTGGCAAGTTAGTTAGGTACATAATTTTATATACAACTACGTCAGCTACTTGTAGTAGTTGATTCACACAATAACAGCTTACCTCGTCATCTTCACTCCTTTCATTTCGAAATTCCCAAGTTTTATTTCTGACACGAACTTGCACAGGCCAAGTTTAGTGAGAGGCGGTGTGCTGAAAGACGAAGCCTCATACCCATCCTTAACTTTATTTTGTCCATTATTGCAATTATTGTTGCATCAATATTGAGTACAGCATGAAAAGTTGAATGAACAGCACCAGAAAGTCCCGAAAACACAATTGATATAGTTTTGTGCTGAAAATCGGTAGCTGCGATTCCCAAAAGTTCCCTATCACATTTTAAGTTGAAAAATATTCAAACTTAGGGAAGTTTCTTGAGATTCCTCATCTCAAAAATTCGTAATATTTGGAAATTAAGAAAAAGTTTAGATTTTATATAATTTTTACTGGTGAAAACCAAATTGTTTGCGTACATTGTGGCTTAATCAGTCTGATGTTGACAAATCACCTTACCAATATCAAATTAGCTTGAAACGTCAGTAATAGAAAACTTTCAAAAACTCGATTTTTGCTGCTTGTCGAATATTGAAGAACCACCCAAGCTCCTTGCTTGATGATCGTTCTATCGCTATATGTACCTGGATATGGGAATTCCCTCAAAGGCATGGTAGAAGATTATTTTGGAACTCTTTAATGAGAATGGTGAACGATAAGTGAATCAGAAAAGTACGGTGCTGACAACTGCTCGCAGGTGACTGATACTAATGTGGGATATCTTGGGTTTGGTAGGCGTCCAACATAGTTGGCGCTCCCCGGCAGTAGAGTGCGACCCGCTCGCCAATAAGAGGAGGGAGAAAAAAAATGGTCTGAGCTGTTTTAGAAAAGCGTGCTAGGGAGTGAAGGTTATATTGTGTACATAAGAAGGCGAGAGTTGTGGAGAGGGCGTCCGTAAAATTCGACGGATTGTCAAAAGAGATCAGTGTGTGGCGCAACGCAATAGGAGGTATCCTATTTTTGTAGCGCACATCCGTTTCAGTCGTGGCGTTGCTGGTCATGTGGTGGTATTCAGTGCCGCGGGAATCGGATTACTTTTACGAACTAAGTGTCAAGCGTTCCGAATACAGATGAAATGGTTTGTGGAACATTTTCATCAGGTAAGCGCTCAAGTGATGTATCCAAGTTTATATTCACGAATATTGTCACCGAGGGTACGAGTGGCGTGGTGGTCCTGTACGTCATACTGCTTTAAATCAATCTGGATTACAAACCCCGATCTACATCTCTTAACGTATTGAGCATGCGCCTGTATACCACAGTTTATGAGTTGTATACCTCTTCAGAATGGGATATTCCTAGTAATGTATTCACCGAGGCCAATGGTCTATTAGTTGTTTTCCAATCGGTCGATTGGATAATTCCTAAATGTACTCGCATATCACAAAAACCATCTAACCCATACACTTGTTTTTACAAACAAATTCCTCCCAGTGTCAGTACAAGGAATTGAAATGACTTTCCTCGCCAATTTCTAATCCATTTCCAAATGTCTACTCCAGGCATCGTAATCTAAATTCTTGCCTAATTTCTACTCCATAACCTTCTCAAACATCCAAACAAACTACTAACCTTACATTTCTTACGAAATGTTTTCAGCTAATTACTCAAACTAATTCTGTACTGCTCGACAGTATAATGTTGAAGTCGTTCACCTAACAAAAGTGTCCCGAGTCCAGACACTCCGAGAACTCGTCCTTGAATACAGCTAATTCTATTTCATTCACTCCATTCATATACCGAACGGTCAGGTCAGACCGCGTATTTCGGTTTGGTACCTACTGTATTCACTATGAGTGAGTGCATACTTTTCATGTCTACTTCTTATAAGTTTCCCATCATGATCATTGAAATCATTCTGAATTCGTTCTTGTGTGTTGGAAATGCAATACTCAAAAATAATTGGGATGTACTTCGTACATCCATTAGGTACCGAAGTAATTAAAGTAGTAATAAGTAGTTTGTGGGATTATTACATGAAATAGAATTTCAGGTATTTTTACCAAACCAAATGACTATAAGTAATTGTATATCCTAATATTCTTCTTGTTTTTCGGAGGATTGATTTTTCCCAATAAATTGCCCTTAATTTCCCAAAACGCTGCGAAGTCCTTGTCACATGGGTTTATTATTTTATTGAATGTGTCTACAGAAATTATGGCTGTTCATTTATTGTTTCTTTCATGTGCAATAATTGAAATAGCTGTTTTTGATGGTTTCCACCAATTTGCCGCCCAAAAACACGAATTAGGCTCCTTTTTTTAAAATATATCTATGACCATTGATAGTGCCATTTAATTGTCCTTATTCACCTGTTGATACTATACTTCTAGTGTTATTATACAAATTTACGGTGATTTCAGAGAGTTTCCCAGGTTTTTGACTCATGAAAAAGTAATTTTGGGAGCTGAACCTCAATTCTTCAACAGCATCAATTCTTACAACCTCAGTTTTTTCACTCTGTGGTCAAAATCAACTTCATATTCGGTCTTCTGGCCCTAAAAAACATTGAAAACTATTCCTCACAAGCTCATGTTCACTAAAACCTAAAAACAGACCTCGAAAAACCTAAATTTTACACCTATTTCTCCCCCATAACACCCCTGGGTGTATTCCGATCGGGCTGCCGGGCTTCGGAGCACAACTAGGATCCAAATGTGTTCCCAAATTGGGACCCAAACTGTGTGCGGAAGAACGACGATTTTAGACCAACATTTAACGTAAATTTAAAGCTGAAACTTTGTTAGAACCGACTCATGTTCGGTCTCCTCGTCCTAAAAAACACGGAAAACGATACCTCACAAGTTCATGTTAGTAAAACACACCAAAAAAAAAGTATACCCATTTTTCACTCATAACATCCTTGGGTTTATTTCGGTCGGGCTGCGAAGTTTCGGAACACAACTAGGGCCCAGTTGGAGCTTGTATGCGAAAGAACAAATTTTTTACACCGAAAATAAAGTAGATATGGATGATACGGTATATGGCGGACGGGCATTGCATTTTTTTAACCTACGCACCTTGAAACGTAAAAGAAAAACACTGCAAATCCCTGCACAACGGTTTATTATTTTGTACAGAATACCCTCCTGTTACAGATCACAGGTCTCCGTATAGATAACCCTTCTATATAACATATGTACTATTCTACACATATGATGTAGATCGCGGACCTTCCGTAGGTTAGAACCTAACCCCGTACTCGTTACTTGGTACCTACCTAAACCGTTGTGTAATATTTTACCTTTATAGGTTCCCCTTCTAAGGAGATAGAATAATGAACCGTTGCGTAATAATTTGCCCATCAATAATATTTCAACGGTTGTTCAAGTTGCAAAAGTACCTATCAACAAAATCCAGCCCCTTCTTGGTAGATGAGCCGTTGTGTAATAATTTACAGTTGTGTAATAATTTGCCATTGTGTAATAATTTACCCATCAATAATACTTCAACGGTTGTTCAAGTTGCAAAAGTACCTATCAACAAAATCCAGCCCCTTCTGGGTAGATGAGCCGTTTTGTAATAATTTACCGTTGTGTAATAATTTACCGTGGTGCAATAATTTACCGTTGTGTAATAATTTACCGTTGTGTAATAATTGCCGGTGTGTAATAATTTGTCATTGTGTAATAATTTACCCATCAATAATACCTCAACGTTTGTTCAAGTTTCAGAAGTACCTACCAACAAAATCCAATAGTCCATCACTTTTCAAATGAAATAATATCGCAGGACAAACAACTCGACTTCTTACAGCCATCCTTGATTATAATCAGATGCTCAGTAGTTATGATATCCGGGCCGGATTTATACCGTTTGATTCACGATCGTGTAGACGAAGCTTTTTGGTGCTCACGAACGGCTGGACGTACCTACGGTGCTCCGGGTGGTCTCAAAAAATTGTTTAGCTCAAGACAAATTTAATAACGTAAAAAAAAACCATGTACCCTTCTATCGGAAGTTTTCGAGCTACGGCGTTCTGAAAATTTTAACCCCTATTTTGAACCCCTTAGAGATGACTGACAGTAACCAACTAGACCCCGAACGGAACCTATAACCCGAATTTCATCAATTTTGTTTCATGGTAACTAAGAGAAGTGGCCCGTACGGCGTACGGCGGAGAGACAGAAATAATTTTATAGCAGTTTGGATTCTACATACCTTGAAACGTAAACCATCAAATTTTGTGGGGGGGGGGGGGGGGGGGGTAAGAATTTTTTTTTTCATGCTCGATTCCAATGGTTCATTATTGAAAATAATAAACCAAAAATTGTGAGGGGGTTTTATAAAAAAACTTTGCTGAGCGAATACATAATTATGTGTATTAGTCACAGAATAACAAACCAAAAGGAAAGCCCTAGGATCTTCTTCTGTTCGTAACTTCTGTTCTTTCTTCTTCCATAGAGAGAGGTAATTGTTGTTGTGGGTTACACTTTCGGGAAATTTTTAAGGCAGTACGCTACTATTGCAGTGATTCAAAAAATATTTAGTATTTGCGTTTTCGAAGAAGGGGGAAAACAAATTCTCCTTTTCAAAGTATTCTTGCTTCATCCCTATGTAATAATTTTATTTTTGGTGATTGAAGTCACCTATATGTGTGTAGTCAGGTGGTTCCCGATGTGCGAAAGAAAAGTTGGGTGAAACTTCATAAATTATATTGTCTTGTCACAAACCATTAGTTCACACAAAAACTCATCATTCACCTATGGCTACTCACTACTTCACTTTGTAACTTCCGACCCCATTTCTGAAATTTGCGTCAAATTTTACGTTATGACATATGTCTACGTGGATTCAAACAATACCGACTTTTTTTCATTTTTTTCTCTCTGGATTACCATGTACGCATGTCATCAAATGACGTGGAGCATTCTACGGTGTGAGGCTGTCTGAACCTTTTCCTGCCGTTGTCAACACAACCTTCCTAAAACTTTAAATGCATACCATAATTAATGCTAACATCCCGAGGTTTAAAATGTATGTTAGAACTAGCTATACCCGGCGTGCGTTGCAGTGCCACCCAAAGAAGGAAAGTGTTTGCGTTTCAATTTTGTTTATTTAAATGCTTTTGGATACATTGTTTTTCTCCCCGGCTGGTGCGTACACGAAATCAGATTTTCCGACACGTGAGCCACATGTTTACCATGTTAAAGGACTCGCGCGCCAGATAGTAAGATGTTCCGACTACCTAATTCAGAAACCTTCGTAGTACCCACTATAACAATTTCTTCCATAGCCAAATGCCAGCCATACACTGAGATAATATCATTATACTGATTTGAGCAATTCATAAAATATCTGCAGGATGTCCCTAGAAGTATTAACTCATACCTCACAAGTCCCTATCAGCTACATTTTGATGACTAAGTTCAAGTCTAAAAGGACAATACTTTATTGTGTTTATCAACCCCACTTGTTATGTCACACATGACTGTCGCTAAACTATTATGAAACACACCCGTTTGTTTTGATACAAGCGCTAGATATTGTGGTACATACAGCTAATTATTTGTATCAAAGTTTATTTTTATTGTGCCATGTTTTCTTTTATGTTAATTTTTATTTTTGTGAAAACGTGTGGAACTCTTCTCCCTAATTCGGGCCTAGCCTACGTAGGAGAATATTTTCCATTGTTACTTACCTTTTACCTGAAGGTACTTCAGAAACCTAAAAATAAAAGATAAAATAAAAACCGTAGAAACTTTCGTGAGCGTGCGCACAACTCATCGAAGTTTCATCGCAGTCGGATGAATGGTAGGTATAGGAACGCATAAAAGACGAAGAAAGAAAGAAAGGAACATTAATTTTTATATACACAGGTTTTTATCGGTCTATTATAGAGGTTTTCGAGCTTCAAGGGGCTGGGACCGGCAAAATTCCTTCAATAAAAGAGCTTTTTCAATTATCCAGGTGTCAATTAGCCAGGTTCTACTGTATTATACAGATTGTTAGAATAATTGAGTTCTTAGGAAAATCTTGAGAATTGAGCTTGAAATCGGGGTTGGAAATGAGGGCGCCTGTAGGAGTGCAGCCAAACGGGGCCTTGAAAATTAATTTATCCAATACACTCCAATAATTTTCAATATGCCGTCTAAGTATATAAGAAATTATTAGTGCATTCAGAACCTTGGAACATTCACCTGATGAACAATTTCGATAAATTTGTAAATTGAACATTGAAACAGCGGATTAATTAATTAATTAATTATGTGTTTATTTTATTTTATTATACAGTCAGTATGGACGAATGTGCAGTTTAGTTGCAAGAAAAGGTTTTCGTGATGAACTTTTCAAAGGCCGTAGGTAATTCTTCAAGAAACTGGACTCCAGGAAACTGGAGGCTGATTCGTTGTTCTCGATGTCTTTCGTGGTAAATAGAGTCTGCTACTTACTTGAATCAACTTCGACTATAAAGCGCTTCATATAACTCAGCAAATTGGCCGGACCATCCTCTTCTGTCTGATTGAGCTCATTTTCCTCCATAATGAGATTTCGTATTCAGGGTTAATTAGTATCTTTTTCGACATTTTTGAGAATAGATTCCCCAGTCTGGACTGCTAGTACCAACGTACTCATATGTATCTTAAGCATCGACACATTACCTATATTAAAAATCTGTAGCTTATGGTTTCCGACCATTAGTTACCAGTGCTGTATTTCTCATGATACCTAGTCAGTGTCATATTATGAATACCTGAAACGAAGGAAAAATATCCGTCGACTTTAGAGGTAGAAATACTGTCCCCGATAGATTAGTTTAGTCAAATCCGCATTGGCAGTGTGATAAGGAAACGTTGACCTTGACCATTTTCTCTCGACCACGTCGAAGCCCTGACACTCACTCTCATTATGTTATGCTCTAATTATGGACGAAACCTACCTATCTAGCGGTGAATGAGTAGGTGCCTATCTTGCTTCCTATAGCTAACTAGTAAAAAGCGTAACTATACATATTGTTGAGGATATCTTGCTATTTAAACTGCGAAGGATTCGTTCCCAGACTCAAGAAGTTCTAAACCAGTTATTGCGACATTCATTGAAGTAGATGTCATAGAAGTAGAGCGGATATCTACGCTCAAATAATTTTATTCGGCAACTGCTGTGGTATGGGATAAGAACCAGCTCAACAGATATGTTATTTCCAGTTTTATCTTTCAACTTCCATATCTACCTATCACCAGCTGGTAGTATAAATAGGAGCCTTGTTGACGTGAAGTATTTGTGACCTCTAGAATACATTTATTAATGTTGCCAATCCTTATCTGCAACTCTCATGGGCATTTTTCTTTCTGTAGGTCTAGTAATAATGCACGGAAAAAGGAACGAAACCCTTATTTCATGTTAACATAGGCCCATACCACAGATTCCAAAAGTACGGATCCGAAATTGTTCAACAAAAGGAACGTATTTCCCTATCACTACAGTGACGTGATAGGGACTAAAGCCATTCTTCCAAAAACCAGATTATATTACGCTGTTAGCCAGAGCAAAGGGTCAGAATATTGTGAAGTTCCCCCAAAGCTGTTATCAACTAGAACATGAAATGCTTTTAATTGAAATGAAATCTGTGTAAGTATGTCTGGGGTTGGTCTGTTATGTATGTAGGTTGGGCTGAATGAACATACGCACCAGTTTTGACAAATGATAAAGTTAATATTGGAATGTATGAGTGTGATAGTTTATTCGTAACTGTGGATGTGCAAGGACTATCGCTGAATTATCAGTTATTGGTACAGATGCATTCTAACCACCTCCCACGCAAACCTCCTCTTTCCTCGTCCGCTCATATTGCTCAATTGCTACAACTTGTAATGATGTTTCCTTGTTGTTCCGTGGTTCGAGAGTTGATCCCTTGTACTTGAATATAACCCCCATCCCCTTCCCTCTACTTCATTATTGGCTTCGAAATCTGTTTTCTCGTTGGATAACTGTCCGACGGGATTTTCTTTCGAGGATGAGTGTCGCTTGAGGTTGATGGCGTCGATTCGTTTGTCTCTTGCAGAAAACTAGAGCTGTAGTCTGTGCGATTTCAGTGGTGCGTTGGACTCTTTTGTTGTTATCTCCTGACAGGTTCTGCATGATCGGATTTTTTCTTTTAGTTCAGAACTCATGAACGGCCAGAAAAGAGTCTCACGAGCTCTTCGAATAGATGCATTCATGCCTAAATGACACAATTGTATTTTCTGAATAAATTCGGCACTCAAAGCTGTAGGGATAACAATCTGGTTACCTCGGAATATGACACCATCCTGAATTGATAATTCATCTCCAAACTCCCAAAACGGGTGTACTGAGAGTGGTATTTTTGCTTGCATTCATGCCATCCATTTTTTATAGGGGATGCCAGTACGCAGAGTGTTTCGTCCAGAGCAGTGTGATTCTTCACTTTTTGAAAGCTGTATTGTAGGATATTGGTGTTGTCCACCACCTTATGGAGTCGAGTTCACTGCAGATTGAATCTTCTATGATGAGTAACTCTTCTAGCTCGATTGGTTTGCCCTCATTCAAGTATAGCCGAGAAAGGATGTCAGCGATGTGCATTTCCGTGCCTTTAATATATTTCACTGTCAAGTCATAACGCTGCAATCTCAGGAGCATTATTTGTAGACGTACAGGAGCCTTAAGTAGTGGCTTCTGAAAAATGTTCTCGAGGGGTTTATGATCTGTTAGTGCTATGATGCCTTTCCCTCCAATTAGATAAGACGAGAATCTGTCACAAGCAAACAGAATCGAAATGCACTCTCGCTCAATGTTTGCCCAATTTCGCTCATTTGAACAACGGCTACGCGAAGCGAATGCTGTCGGATGGTTATCCTGTATAGGAGAACGCAACCTAGGACTCGACACGAGCTATCTGATTGAATTACCACTTGTTTTGCCGGATCGAAGTATTCCAGGACAGCTGAGCTGACGTTATCAACTTTTTAACTGTGTCCACGGCTTCTTTTTCTTCTTGCCCGAATTTCCGTTTCATATCTTTCCGTGCAAGTTGCCTGAGCGGCTCTGTAATGGCTGAAAGGTGAGGGACGAATTTCGCCATATACTTGACCAAACCCTGGAAACTCTTGAGTTCCTTTTCATTTTCTGGATACCGCATGTTCTGTACTGCCTTTTTTCTGGGTCTGGTTTTATACCAGAGTTCGTAATGATGTGTCCCATATATTTTACCTCTCGCATCTTTAGCTTGATCTTCTGGCTGTTGAATTTTAAGTTGCCCGCTCTTGCTTTGGAAAGTAGCTTCCCTTAGGGCTTGATCATGGGATGCTGATGCTTCCTCGTCTGTGTCACCGACTCCCAGAACGGAAATGTCGTCCTGAGCTATTGCAATATTCTTAATGCCCCCAAAAATTTCATGGAGCCGGCGCTGACCTTCAGTCCGAAGTGTAATCGAAGCCACCTAAACCTTCCAAACTGAGTCCAAAATGTTGTGAGCTTGGAACTTCCTTTTTCTTGGCACAAATTCCAGAATCCATCCTTAGTATCCATGACGCTGAACAGGCGTGCTTTGGTTAGTTCTGGAGTAATATCGTCGAAAGTTGAAGTCTCGAATTCGCTTCTCTTCAGGGCTTGATTTAAACGGAATGGGTCTATGCATAGATGTAACTTGGCGGGTGTTTTGACAATTACTAAGTTAATCCACTCTGTAGGGCCTGGGTTTTTTTTTGTAATCTCTTTTTCCTCGAGCTCTGTCAAGTTTTTCTTCAATTCTGCTCGAAGGGGAACTGGCACGCGCCTAGGGGCTTGCTTGACAGGTTTGTATGCTGGATCGACGTGGAGTTTGTAAGTACCCCTCAAACACCCTACGCCCTCATAAAATACTTGAAGCGATTCTTGACTCCTTATTCAATTCTCTAAACCGATCTATACTTGCAATCGTTAATTTAATTTGAGAAGCTGTTTGTCTCTAGAAATCCATTAGGAAATGCGACACGTTCCATCAAGAGCTTTGAGTTTGTTTGGGTGCGGAGTCAGCTAAGGGATTCCTGAGCGAGCTCAGGAAGTTACCTAGGACCTAGGAAAGCTGGGGAAGTTACCTAGGACCCACCCGCCAAGAAACCGAAAATACGCTGCCAAGGTGATGGCACAGGAGCTTCCTCGTCACAATCAGAGTGACCCATTATAAAATAGAACAGACTCGGAAGCAAAATAACATAACATTACATTACATAACATTACATTACATTACATTACATAACATTACATAACGTGAAATATACATATAACATAACATTACATGAAATATACATATTACATAACATTACGTCCATAATACATTACGTCCATTTTACATAATTGCGAAAGTTATGCGTGTTTGAAGAATTTCACGTTAGCGCATGCGCAGGGCGAACCGCTGGCTCTTATCATGTTGAAATTTATATGGGACCTCAATGAGCCCTACCCGCTTAATCCCTGAGAATTACATTGAAATTGGGTGAAATCTTTGGTTACTACGGCTGTAACAAGGAAATTTAATCTATTTCACGCCAGCGCATGCGCAGAGCGCACCGAGGGTCCGATCATGCTGAAATTCATACTGGAACTCACTAGGCCTTGTCCAAACAACCCTTGAAAATTTGAGCGAAATTGAATCAAAACTGTGAAAGTTATGCGTGTTTGTTGTATTTAACGTTAGCGCATGCGCAGGGCGTACCGCTGGATCAATCATGTTGAAATTTGTATGGGACCTCAAGGGGCCTTACCCGCACCATCCCTCAAAATTTGAGCTGAATCAATTCAAAATCGTGGAAGTTATGGCTGTAACAAGGAAATGCGGACAGACAGACTCACAGACTCACAGACCGACAGACACGGAACCAAATTTGTTCAGTAGGCTTTGAAACGCAAAATGCAAGTGGAAATTTTGTTTTCTGAAGACAAAAATTTTTTGGCTCACGAAAGTGAACACAAGGCTTCCGCTGCTTCGCAGACTCGGAAGCAAAATACACTGCCAAGGTGATGGCACAGGAGCTTCCTCGTCACAATCAGAGTGACCCATTATAAAATAGAACAGACTCGGAAGCAAAATAACATAACATTACATTACATTACATTACAAAACATTGCATAACGTTAAATATACATATTACATAACATTACATTACATAACATAACATTACATAACATTACATGACATATACATATTATACATAACATGACTTCCATAATACATTACATCCATTATACATAACTAGCCTGACCGCTCGCTTCGCTCGCTATCCGAGATTCGCTGTACGCAGTATCGTGGAACCAACAAACGACGGAAAAATCCCATACCCTACCGGGTATTTGTGCCCAATTTTATCAAAATCCGTCAAGCCATACAGGAGTTGACCATGGTCGACCATATTTCCGCTATGGTCAGGGAATTAAAAATGCGCCTACGTTCAACTTGGGAGGCTACCGGATATTGGTGCCAAATTTGGTCGATATCCGTTGAGCAATTCGGGGTTCGACCATGGAGAGAATTTCACGTAGATTACGAATACGCGATAAAAAATAGGGGTTACCATTTCAATTAACGAAGTTGACCATGGTCGACCATAGTTCCGCTATGGTCAGGGAATTAAAAATGCGACGTTGCACAACTTGGGAGCCTACTGGATACCGGGTATTTGTGCCCAATTTTATCAAAATCCGTCAAGCCATACAGGAGTTGACCATGGTCGACCATATTTCCGCTATGGTCAGGGAATTAAAAATGCGCCTACGTTCAACTTGGGAGGCTACCGGATATTGGTGCCAAATTTGGTCGATATCCGTTGAGCAATTCGGGGTTCGACCATGGAGAGAATTTCACGTAGATTACGAATACGCGATAAAAAATAGGGATACCATTTCAATTAACGAAGTTGACCATGGTCGGCCATAGTTCCGCTATGGTCAGGGAATTAAAAATGCGACGTTGCACAACTTGGGAGCCTACTGGATATTCGTGCCAAATTTGGTCGATATCCATCAAGCCATTCAGGAGTTGACCATGGAGGGGCCCATGGATGCGCTATGGTCGACCGCGGGGGTAGTCCGAAGGGTCGATCGTAGATAGAATTTCACGTAGATTACGAATACGCGATAAAAAATAGGGGTTACCATTTCAATTAACGAAGTTGACCATGGTCGACCATAGTTCCGCTATGGTCAGGGAATTAAAAATGCGACGTTGCACAACTTGGGAGCCTACTGGATATTCGTGCCAAATTTGGTCGATATCCATCAAGCCATTCAGGAGTTGACCATGGTCGACCATAGTTCCGCTATGGTCAGGGAATTAAAAATGCGACGTTGCACAACTTGGGAGCCTACTGGATATTCGTGCCAAATTTGGTCGATATCCGTCAAGCCATTCAGGAGTTGACCATGGTCGACCATAGTTCCGCTATGGTCAGGGAATTGAAAATGCGACGTTGCACAACTTGGGAGCCTACTGGATATTCGTGCCAAATTTGGTCGATATCCGTCGAGCCGTTTGGCCGTGCATAGAAGGACAGACAGACAGACAAAGCGCATGCGCAGGGCGATCCGCTGGCTCTATCATGTTGAAATTTATATGGGACCTCAATGGGCCCTACCCGCTTAATCCCTGAGAATTACATTGAAATTGGGTGAAATCTTTGGTTACTACGGCTGTAACAAGGAAATTGAATCTATTTCACGCCAGCGCATGCGCAGAGCGCACCGAGGGTCCGAGCATGCTGAAATTCATACTGGAACTCACTAGGCCTTGTCCAAACAACCCTTGAAAATTTGAGCGAAATTGAATCAAAATTGTGAAAGTTATGCGTGTTTGTTGAATTTAACGTTAGCGCATGCGCAGGGCGTACCGCTGGATCAATCATGTTGAAATTTGTATGGGACCTCAAGGGGCCTTATCCGCACCATCCCTCAAAATTTGAGCTGAATCAATTCAAAATCGTGGAAGTTATGGCTGTAACAAGGAAATGCGGACAGACTCACAGACTCACAGACTCACAGATTCACAGACTCACAGACTCACAGACTCACAGACCGACAGACACGGAACCAAATTTGTTCAGTAGGCTTTGAAACGCAAAATGCAAGTGGAAATTTTGATTTCTGAAGACAAAAATTTTTTGGCTCTCGAAAGTGAACACAAGGCTTCCGCTGCTTCGCAGACTCGGAAGCAAAATGGAAGCGAACGAGAACACCGTTTGCACGACAGAACCAGTAGCCCCCCCCCCCCCCCCTCCCACCCAACTTGGCCTCCTAGGGGGTCACCGGTGTCGATTTTTCGTACACCCATTGTCGAGGGGCCCCTGAAGATGTGTACCAAATTTCAACTTTCGGGGCATCGGGTGCTGGAATTATGGAAGTTTGAAAATCGTTATTTTCCCCGTTTTTCTTATTCTTCTTCTTCTTCTTCTTTGACATGACCAAAGCCTCACAGACATAACGGATGGAGCTGAAATTTGGCACACTGCAGCGATGTGGCTTTTTTTTTTGTGCCAACCCCCCCCCCCCCCCCCCCCCCCCCCCCCCTGGTCAAAATGAACCCGATCGTTTCAGTAGAAGCCGAGTTGCAGCTTCGCCCAGCAAAAAAAAAAGCGTTGCCGCAGGGGGCGTCTAGCCGTCAGTGGTTTGTGTTCATGACGGTACGTTTATTGTCGAATGAAATTTGGGGGACACCCCCAGACCGCCGGATTATAACAATTTAGATCAAGGATCAAAGCAAGG
>OX940974.1:74105771-74146732 GCA_954871275.1 Leptopterna dolabrata | reverse complement strand
AATACAAGAGGGAGAGAGCTTTTACTTCATCATTAAGGAGTTGGATTCTGAATTAGGCGCACGAAAATGATAGATATACTTCTATTGTCAACTGTAATTATTCACGTCAACTCGAGGTGACGTAATGTTTTGACCCCATTCTACAAAGATGAGGAGTGATTTGAGCCGAAATGAAAGCTGCGTGAATGGATCTAAAGGACAGAGCATAATAGAAGATGTAACAAAGGCAAATATTGTACGACATCAAAGCTCGAGGCGGGACTACGGTAGGCCCTCGAAACTTCTATTGCGTCTGGTTTAACTTCCATCATAAGTCGAACTTCGTTTCACGTGCTTTCAAACCATGCATGATCATAAAGTGCCTACCATAAAAACCAACATTGTTGATCTGCCTTTCATGCGTAGAGCCTCATCACTTGCTATCATATGTATACATAATGTGCACTTGGTGTCGAAACTTTGTGTTATTGACCTCATAATCGGATTTAGCGCCCTCAAAAACCCTTATGTGAACTCACTTTAGGTGGTATTCTGACCATATTCATTTGAAATACTAGGTTGTTGTGAAAGGGCCGAGAATTGATTTATCGATGCTCAGCGCCAAAGAGGAGAATCTGATACCCCCCTCTCAGCACCAAAATGGCATTAAAACTGCAATGATTAAAATACCAACCTTCCAGAGGAATCCGTTACCACTTCGAGAACTGGAGGCGACCGCTTTCGATGCAAGGACATCATCGTCAGTCAGTTGAGCGTCAATCGAAACTGCATTGAAAGTCAACGACTACAGGTTTGACTGCTGTAACTATAACAGGTCACAATAATAATTTATTCGCCAATTTTTGTGTGCAGCATGGAAGAAATTTCAAACTTCCCGATATTTTTCTATGCATACAAACAAATTTTTGTTGCTTCTATGAAATGTGAAAAATTTCGTCCTTTTGGCGCTGAGCCATCGCATCGGTATGATCATGGAGTATTTATGTGCGGCCAGATACAGTTGGTGTAGTGATGAGGGGGGGGGGGGGGGGTTCAAAAAAGAGAACCAAACCGAAGTCTGACTATTCAATACATTTAATTAAACAAGAAAAATTCCAGATTTTGGATCAGGTATGGGTGGTTAAAGAAAAAAATTTATTTGTGGCGAAAAGAAGAAAGAAAATTCACTAACGAATTGTAATCACTTGGTACTGGTAGTGTAGGGCAAACCCAGCACCCAACCCCACCTGCAAATAGGATTTTGCTGTCTACTAATTACCCAGTGTCAAATTTCTCTTATGAGTGACCTCACATAAAATAAAATAAAAATATGTACATAGTTTAAAAGCTGCCCTACAACTTTCGTATGTTCCAGTTGGGAAGTTCGGCGCCTGCTAGGTAATTGCGGTCAGTCCTTGAAAATCCTGCTCCCAAGATTGTACGGAACTCGCCTACCACCCAACACGTCCAAGAGAAAAAAAATTCGGGAGGCTGTAGACAGAAAAGAGGAAGGGGATCAATTAAGCTCGTAACGTATTATGGCTATTGGAAGATAAGAGGAAGGGGGGGGGGGGGGGATCTATTAAACTCAAACGTATTATGGTTTCTGAAAGCAAATTGACAACGTGAAAGCTCCAGAAAGGCCATATCTGATTGGCGAAACGTAGTGAATAGAGCGCACGACGCCTTTACTATATTCACCCTTTCCCAACAACCTACAGCGCTGTGACTACTACTACCTTATGAGTCAATTTCGGCACCAAAATCCTGCGAATATATATAAAGAAACGGATGGAAAGGTGCATGTGATTTCAGAAACACATAATACCTATAACACATTATAATATAACAAACAGATTAGTGAACCCCCCCCCCCCCCCCCCCCACCAACCAACCCTGTTGTAAACATTTACCGCCAAGAAAACCTCCTCAGCCGCAAAAAGGATGGATATCCATTTTGCCCACCACTTCGCACCTCGCTTTGCATGTGCATATAGAAACCCGTCCTTTGCCCTCTGTTGGATGTGTGTATAGAAACCTGTCCCTTCCCCCCCCCCCCCCCCAAACCTATTCCTTTCAACGCTATTTGGCGAAAGCTTTTCGCCTGGGGGAAATCAGATATACGTGATATAAGTACCTACCTCCTCAATTCAAATTACTGCTAGATAATTTTTATTTATTTTATTATTAGGTATCATTCATTATTTTAATAATTTTTTTTTTAGGATGAAATCCTCTACTTCCTAGTTTCACCATGCGACATTAACTATCATGTGTAATGAGTCCTCTCCAATTTCGCATAGTTAAGATGCCCACTCTATCAATAAAGTTAGGTAGGTACTTGAGCAAATTTATGCTTTCGATGATGAATTCTCTCGAAAGACACCTCACCTACCCTTCATCATTATTTGCAGCCGTCAAGAACATCTAACGCAGTGTCACAAAAAATTATTACTTTGTTTAAATTTATATGCGAGCTCTATATTCATTTCGTTGAGTTCCTCAAATGCTGAATCAATATAATTTAATTTTACCTCATTTTGTTCCATTACATTACCTTCGTACCTACCAGCAAAGTTTTCTGTGCTAACGAACCTTTTTTCTTTTGTTGCCAGGTTCACCCAATTGATGAATAAAAACAAAAGAGCTCGAAAAAATTAATGAACTGAAATATGATAAAAAGAAAAAAAGAAAAAGGAAAGGCTGCGGTTTCAATTGCCTTAGGGTAAACCGATATTCGTAGGGACATGACCAACTGATATTCGTATCTGGCGTGAGAGGAATAAAAAACAATTCGAAAAACTTATTTAAATGTTTTAGACATTTAACACACACTGCTCGCAATTTATAGGTCACTAATGCTGAACATTTAGCGAATTTTCGAAGAAAAGGAAGCTATTGTTCTCGATCCAAAATTTTTAAAACTCGAATTTCCGAAAGATTTTTATACCAAAATCCGTTTCAGACCATCCTGAATTCCCTGCCGAAAGACACCAAAAATTATATGTATATATATGTATATATATATATATTTATATATTTATATATATATTTATATATTTATATATATATTTATATATGTATGTGTCATTCCAGACGATAACTCTGGAAAGAATTGAGATAAAAAGTTCAAATTTGCACGAAAAATCTGTCTTGGCAATCGACAGGCTAAGTTCGAAGATGGGCAGAATCGGGTCACCCTAAGGGGGAGTTTTAGGGGGGGAAAATTACCCATAAATTCCCAAAATGAAAAAGTCTGACAAGTGACACCTCATTTTAAAGGTTTTTGTACGCTGAACACGATGGTGAAATCAGAATTGCGATATCTCATTCCATTCTCAAACTGGAGCACTTTGAAGATGAAGGAACGTGGTTATTTCTTGAGATGTTCTTCCTGGTTCGTCTGCTCTAATCTGATAACGGAATGGGATATCGCAATTCTGACTTCACCATCGTGTTCAGCGTTGGAAAATCTACAAACCGAGGTGTTACTCGGCAAAAAATGGAACAAAAAATTTGTTACGTAGGTACCCAATACCTACTCTTCTGGTATTCAAAACATTTTTGATTTCCCCCTCCCCCTCCTTCCAGCCCAAATTTTACTTTGCGTAAAACTACTCCTGTTTTAATTTTGTATGGTATCAAGTTGGGAAAACATTGGCCGAAAATTAATTTTCAGAAAATTTTAGGCGGAGGAGGAAGATGCCGAAAACTTCGAAAATTCGCTCTTATAGCCATGCTGCATGACTGTTGTTTTTTTCATTTTTCTTTGCTATGAGTAACCACAGTCGAAAATTAAGTGAGATCAGAAAACCAGTGAAACAAACTCAGTATTTATTTTAAAGGTACCTACCTGATCATCAGGTATATTTTATACATAAAACGAGAATTGACCCAGAGAAAAGGCGAAGGATATGTAACGAACTAGCAGGTAGGTATTTATCACTTGAGAAATTGGAATGACAACAGACTATGCAAATTACCTTGGAATAGACATCGTTTTATGGAAAATTATTCCTAGGTAGGAATCACAGAATCATTCTTTGTAGCAATCATGGATTCAAAAATTCAGGGAAGTGTCAGTAATAGTAGGTACCATGTAGGCAACATCATTGTCTCTAGATAGAATCAATAAAAGTTATCTTATTCAAATTGTCTGGATGTAAGCGATTTCTCCTGAAATTTTCCTGCCTTGGAAAATACTCTCTCGAAGGAACTGATGAGGCAGGAGCACAAAGGTAATTTTTTGACATTACGTAAAGTTCAGGAAATGTTAGCTCGCGCTTCTCTCAAAATATCAATGGATCATGGTATCTGTCCATAGTGGAGTTTTAGGTACTGTTTCCCAGTAATGATCCCGTTAGAGGTTAGAATGAGGGGTACTGGCTGACTTTGCTCCTGCTGCTTTACTGTCGTAGATTTGCCACATGATGTCCGTATTGGTGCATCTGAAACTGCTTGACTGTCATCTGTAACATGCCCTTGAGGAGCAGATGAATTTTTTTTTTCCGTTGAGGAGAGTTGTCACTTCTTCAGCCACCCCACATTTCGGCATTCGAGTTATTTCCACCCCGACTTTCTTGAACCTTGGGTCTAGAAAAGTTGCTCTTGCCACAGTTCTACCTTGTTTCAGATCGCCAAGTCGTCGACTTATAGCGTCAGCCAGAGACTTCCTTAGGTTTCAGTGCAGTTTGACAGAAGTAAAACATTCCCAATTGCCACTTGCAATCTCTAATCGGGGAGGAACCATGGCCAGGGTCTCATGCTTTTCACCGTACATAACTGTTGTTAAGGTTTCAAAAGGTCACCAGTACGTTCTTCGAAAGTATGAATGTGCCACTCATTTGCATTCAGCGTCTCAGGCGAGGCTGATGGGCTGAGCGACGCTACTGTCGGTGGCCGTTTCATCTCAAAAAGTCTCCTAATCATTATCAGCGTTGAATTCCACCGTGTGCAAACGTTGTGTTGTAATGTCAAAACTTCAACGTTGATTTCTGTTTTCCCTTCACGAGGCTTTTCACTGGCTAGGAAGGGCGCTAGATTTAAAGCGAGCGACTGTGCTGCGGCATTTTGTGAGGGTCGGACCAAGATCGGTTGAATTCATGACGCTTGTTTAAGGTTTTTTATACCTTAAATAAGCTCGGATGTTTCGGAAATTGGAGGTGTTCTGCTATTACATTTTTAAAGTTAGCACCGTTATACGATACCACTGTCAAAATTTTCAACTTGATCGCCTAGTCGTCGAAAACTCTCGCCGTTTTCTCCGGCGTGTGAACCCATAATTTGCGTAGTATTTTAGAAGTTGTAAATTTTACCTTAAAAATGTATATGAGCTGTGACAGCAATATATACCTTTTTGTACGGCCGAAAGTCCATATGGCATTAAATCTTCATATAAAAAATGTGTTTATCTGAGAAACCTCCCCTGGAAATATCTGGAAAACCGCCTGAGAAACCTAATGGAAATCTCTGGGTATAATTTTCCTTCTGGAAATACCCATTAAATAAGTGGAGGGTGTATGATGAATTTCAGCACATACCCACCAAATCACGCTCTGCTACGATATGATGTGTGGAAGGGGAGAAACCAGCCGCCCATACAGCATAGTTTTTCCTTCCCGCAGAATTCAAGAAAGGTAAGGTGAAGAGTGTGACGTTCCTAAGACACTGGTTAGATTATAACGCAACGCTTCCAGGTATTGCGGTTCGTTTCCCCTTCTGCCTTGTGTGCAAGAACTGGAGAGCACTGATCCATTATGAACGGGATTTTCATATACCGCCAAAAATTAGAATGGCACGGATAAAACGTAAATATGAATGGAAAACGAACAGTGGAACAGAACAAAAACGTGTAAGTACGTTACAAAAAAAAAAGAAAGATCGCTGAGCTGTGAAAGAAGAATAACCTACCGGTTCCATTTCAAATCGAATCAATTCGAACAAAACAACACATCGCTAGGGGCAGTTTCAAAAAAACTATTCAAAAGTGTAAAATCAAATAAATTCAAAATCAATTCAGTGAGGAAGAAAAGTTTAGGAATTAAAATAGTTTTTAAATCTTCCAACTGCTGTACACACCGAAGAACTAGTTCGTGCGGCAGTGACAGGTGGAGTAAATCGGTTGGTGCCTTGTCGGTTGGTATCAGATCTAGATGGCAGGTGTTCAAGTTTCTTATCTCGCTGTCCTAATGATATCGCATTCGAATGATCGTTCGACTATGAAAATCATTTGAATACTTCGTAGTCGATCCTTAAAATCATTCGTTTGGCCCAGCACTAGGTTTTTGGTGATCGATGTTAACGGAAGCAAGCCGGGTGTGATGTGTTACCAACTTGAACGGTTCTAGGCAGTGTTTCCTCAGTGATCCAAGTGGGTCCTTGGTGAAGGAAGGGGTCAACCTCTGTGAGCCTGGAGCCTTTACCCTAACAGCTACTTCAACTGCTATGAGGTGAAAGTGGGTTTACTTTTCATTTACCCCGGAAAACATGAGTTGCCATTGTAGGATTCTATAGGTTTAGTCGTCAAATACAAAAAGGCAATTTTTATGCACAGCAAACGAACATTTTTCCTAAAATAGAGGTATAATTTTTATATTACCAAAAAGAGAATTTTTATGCAAATAAACGAAAATTTCTCCTAAAATGGAGGTATAATTTTTGGATTACAACTGTGGGTTTACTTCCTACGCCAGATCCTAATAAAAACTAACACATTACTTGATACATTTTTCTAGCCGCACTATTTTGAACTTTAAATGCCTATTCAATTAGTTCAGGTTGTATTCTGGGTCTATTGCTGCAATTACTACCACTCTTATTCCTGACTTTATGGTTTCTGCAGTGCAAAGTGCAGATGGTTTAAGAGTGATGTACTCAGTCGTGTACATCACTTGTAGACATGAATAGGAAAATCTCAACGATCCAAAGTTAAAAAGCGCTTATGGAGTAGGTATTGTTGGTTTCTTGCCTGGGAACAATGAAGGTTGAAATTCCTGTAAGAGAACCAACCTAAAATAACTGCATGCTTGGAGGTTAGCTTAGGAAAGTTTTAAACGAATCCGCCTCAAATGACCGCAAGGTCTGACACTTTATGCAGTCTGCGTTGTTGAAAAAAGTCTTCTTCTGTAAAAGTCAACAAGGTATGCTTTCTACGAATCTTTCAGTTGTTACGTTTTGTGATGATGCTGTTGCCATTGGTATTGCAACCAAGATGGAAGATGATTGTCGTGAGTCCCTCCCGGGAACACTCCTCTAGCAAACTTAAGTTATCACCAACATTCGAACGCCAAACTTAGTTTCTGTAAATAAACGAATGAGTGGGGAGACAAGCCACAGAACCCAGGGTGCACAACCTGGGGCCCCACCACCAACCCCTAACAGGGGGTTGGAGGGAGAGGCCTCCACTTCCTATAAAACCCTGGATCCTGGGGCTTTAGCTTCATTCGACACTTCCTCTAACCAGCTCTCTCTTCTCTCCTCTACCTTGCTCTCTCTTCCTCAAAAGATCCTAGATGTCGGTGGATATCCGCCGCCTGGGCAAAACCTCCTCTCCTTCAAAAGATTCTAGATGTCGGTGGATATCCGCCGCCTAGACAAAACCTCTTTCTCCAAAAGATCCTAGATGTCGGTGGATATCCGCCGCCTGGGCAAATTCTACCTCTCACCTCCACCTTTTCACTCTCCCAAAAGATCGTAGATGTCGGTGATAACCGCCTGCGCATTTCCTCACGCCACCGTGATGAACCAATTTTAAATTCATCACAGTGGTGAACCCGACGTTCACCCAACCTTCCTTACCTACTGTGTCAACCCCAGTCAAGTTCAGTTCGGTGTCCCTTTTTCAATTTCAAATTCGGTCAGTCAGTCAGTTAATGTCCGCAATTTTCGCCCACCGCTCGGAGATCGCACACCTCTCACATCTCCGCTCAACCACACACACCTCCGCTCCCCATTTGCGAATTTTGAATTTGAAATTTAAAATTTGAATTTTTTCAAATTACAGACTCGACCATGAACCCGCACTCATCGCCGCCGCCGCTCCTCCGGCCATCCACGCTGCAGCCACCCGCCGCCACGACAACGGACGCAACGGCTGCGATCGACAATCCCTTCACCACCCTCTCACCGCCTGGCTCCGCCGCGTCAACCTCCGCCGCCGCCGACGTCATGACGACCTCTGCGTCATTTCCTCTATCACTCCCCCCATTCTATTCACACGACCCCGCTCTGTGGTTTTTTCAGGTGGACGCTGCGTTTTCGGCCGCCAACATCCGCAGCCAGAAAACCCGCTACTCACGCATCGTCTCCCTGCTCCCATACGACATCCTCCTCCAGACGTCGGACATCTCCCCCGACGCCGCCTCTGCGTACGACGACCTCCGCAGCCGCCTCATATCACTCTACCAGCCGTCAAAAATCGCACGGGTCGCCGCGCTATCACAGCCACAGCACCTCGGCCACCTCAAACCCTCCCACCTCTACCGCCGTCTGCGACACCAGCTGCAGGGGATTATGACGGCCGACATCGCCAGGACCTTCTGGTTACGCGCCCTTCCCCACCCCATCCAGATGGCGCTCGCCAGCCACCTCGACGGCCCGGACGAACCCCTTCTCCGCCTCGCCGACACGGTGCATGACCTCGCCGCTGCCGCCAGCGTCGGCGAAATACACAACCCCCGCACCGCACCCCCTCCCCGACAACGCGCCGCAACGTCCCGCGAGCGCAGCCGTCCCCACTCCACCGAGCGCCACCGACCCCCCTCCATTGACAGGCGCCGTTCCCCCTCCACGGAACGCCGCCGAACACCCTCCACGGACCGCCGGCACCAGCTTTCCCCCGAGCGCCGCCCCACCCCTCCTCGGGAACAGCATAGAGGAAGATCGCCGGCCGCTGCGGCCCCCTCCACCACGCCTCGCCCCTCCAAGACGGCGTACCTACCCGCCGACCCCCCCACCGATGCTTCTACCATGTGAACTTCGGTGGGGAGGCCCGCAAGTGCCAACCACCCTGCTCCTGCCCCTCCGGGCAGGGAAACGCCGACGCCAACACGGGGGGGACCCCCCCCCCCAGCCCCCCCCCCCCCCGGCCCGAATTCACTCGACCACCACCACCAAACAACATTACCCCTCCTACGCCGCCGCCACGGCCGCCAACCTTCCAACCGCGCCTAGCTGCGCCACCAAACCCCCTCCCCCACCACCGACCTTTCCCCCACCCCGGAACGGCCCCTCCACATCCACCACCAGGGCCACCAACCTGCCGGCCGCGCCACACGGCGCCGCCAAACCCCTCTCCCTACCAACTACCGTTCCCCCACCCCGGAACGGCCCCTCCACAACCGCCACCAGGACCACCAACCTTCCGGCCGCACCTCGCAGCACCGCCGCCTCCCACCCCCCACCACACGCCGTTCCCCCACCTCGAAACGGCCCCCCCACGACATCCGCAAATCCCCACCACAACACTGCGGACCCCCCCCCCCCCCCCCCACCGTTCCCCTACCCCGGAACGGGCAAAAAGCAAACCGCGTCTCCTTCGCAGGGGACAAACCCCCACCACCACCACCAACCCACAACTGCGACACCCCTGCTACCGACCAGACACCCCCCGCCACAGCCTCCGCAATTTTGCCTCACTCCGCACCCACCCACCAACGCCTGTTTTTAAAATGCGGTAAGACCAATATCCCATTCCTCATAGATACAGGGGTGGCGCTATCCATTTTCCCCAATTCCATATTACGTCGTCAGGCGCGCTGCTACCGCCAACTGCTCTACGCCGCCAACGGTACCACCATCCCCTCGTACGGAACATACCGCTCATCCATCCATATGAGCGGACTCGCGTACGAGTGGGATTTCACCGTGGCGGACGTGGAGAAAGCGATCCTGGGGGCCGATTTCTTGGCTTATTTCGGCCTCCAGGTCGACGTAAGAAACGCGCGCCTGATCGACCCTTCCACCAGCAAACCAATTCCCGGATTCATTCACACTATAGACCGCCCGCCAACCAAATTTTAAACCCTCCTCCGCCAATATCAACCCCAGCCCCGCCCCTCAGCTCATATTTCCACCATACAACATTTCATCGAAACCACCGGCCCCCCAATTTCCGCCAAAGCCCGACGCCTCCACCCCTTGCAGCTCTCCCAGGCCCGTCGGCACTTCGATAAATTAATCGCTGACGGTATTATCCGCCCCTCAAAATCCCCTTGGGCTTCCCCCCTTCACATTGTACAAAAGCCCAACGGGGATATCCGCCCCTGCGGCGACTACCGCCGCCTAAACTCTAAAACTACACCCGACCTATACAATGTCCCCCACCTTCGAGATTTTTCCTCCCACCTACACGACACGACCATTTTTTCCACCCTAGACATATCTAGAGCCTTTCACCATATCAACATCCACCCCCCAGACATACCAAAAACCGCCATTATTACACCCTTCGGCCTGTTTGAATATGTTAAGATGGGTTTCGGCCTCAGGACGCAGGACGTGGCAGCGTTACATGGATAATATCCTATGCGGCCTCCCATTTGTCTTCTGTTTTCTGGATGACATCCTGATCGCCTCCCGAAACCCCCAGGAACACCTGGACCACCTCAAACAAATCCTGGACATATTCTCCGCCAAGGGATTGCAAATCAACACCGAAAAATGCGTACTCGCCCAACCCACCGTCCGCTGCCTCGGCCACCAGGTCTCCTCCGACGGAATCAAGCCCCTACCGGATAAGGTCCACGCAATCACCGATTTTCCCCAGCCCCGTACCGTCTCGGAACTCCGCCGTTTTCTGGGTATGTTGAACTTTTATCGTAGACACATCAAACACGCCGCACAACACCAACAACCACTCATACACGCCATCCCCCAACCCGCCAAAAAAAACGACAACCGCCCCATCCCCTGGACCCCCGAACTTACAACCGCCTTCCAAATTTGCAAACAGGACCTAGTAGACGCGGCTCTATTAGCCCACCCCGACCCCCACGCCCCCCTCTCCATCACAACCGATGCGTCCGACTGGGCCATCGGGGCAGTACTCCACCAGCACACCGGCGCCACCCCCCAACCCCTCGGATTTTTTTCTAAAACTTTGTCCCCAACCCAGAAAAATTACTCAACGTTCGACAGAGAACTCCTCGCCATCCACAAAGCCATCAAACACTTTCGTGACTTCGTGGAGGGCAGGCAGTTCTCTGTCATAACAGACCATAAACCCCTAACCAACGCCCTCCTCCAAAACCGCAAATCCGCCTCCCCGCGTCGCCTCCGGCAGCTCGAATTTATCGGACAATTCACGTCCGATATTCGCTACCTGCCGGGGGCCGACAACTGCGTGGCGGACACGCTATCTCGCCCCACTCCCGCGCCGGTGGAGGAGTTACTGCCTTTCCCCTCCCCGCACATCCTTAAAACAAAGCAAACCCCACATTCCGACCCCGCCCTATCCAACCTCATATCCGCCTCCAAATTGGAACAGCTGCCGCCCCTCGATCTCTGGTGCGACGTGACGGCCGATACACCGCGCCCTTACGTCCCACCGGAGCTGAGGCGGCAGTTGTTCCTCCACTACCACTCCCTCCACCATCCCGGCATCCGGGCAAGCCGAGACCTTATTAAGACGCGGTACTTCTGGCCCCACATGAATACAGATATTCGTACCTGGGTTCTGGGGTGCCAGAAGTGCCAGCAATTTAAGGTCTCGGCTCACCCCCATGTACCTCCTCAACCTATCCCCGACTCCCTCCCGTGGGAACATGTGCACATCGACCTGGTCGGGCCCCTTCCCCCCTCCGAGGGGAAGAGGTACTGCCTCACCATGATCGACCGTGCAACAAATTGGGTGGAGTGTATTCCACTTGCCCACATTACCGCGGACGCCGTCGCCGCGGCCTTCCTAAACCAATTGATCAGCCGCTACGGTTGTCCGCGGACACTCACGGTCGATCAGGGGAGGCAGTTCGAATCAGCACACTTCTCCGACCTGCTCCGTTCCCTCGGGATACAAAAAATCCGCACCACTCCCTATCACCCCCAATCCAACGGGAAAATAGAGCGGTGGCACTCGGTCCTAAAACAAGCCATTTCCACATCAGCCACATCTCCCTCCTGGACCAAAACCCTTCCCTACGTTCTATTAAGCCTCCGTACTTCCGCCCGTCCTTCAGACAACACAAGTCCCGCACAAAATGCATTTAAAGACCCCCTCCGTTTACCAGCCGATATTTTTACCCCACAACACACACCGTCAATTAACAGGGGTCCACTACACACCACAACACCGACAAATGACACAACCTACCCCAAACGATTTTTCACCGCCACTCACATGTACCTGAAAGAGCCCGGCATGCATAAAACTTTTCAACCCCTTTATGCCGGGCCCTTTCAAGTCATCCGCTCAACACAAACCACCGCGACCCTGTTAATTGACGGAAAACCCCACACAGTCCCGTTAGCCAGATGTAAACCCGCTCCTGTGCTCCCTCAACCAACAACCCCTATCAGTCTCCCACCGTCCGTTCGCGATGTCACGTCACCTCTTCCCTCAACGCCCGTCACCTCCGTCGCTGTTTCCGGATTTCGATTCGGATCCGGAAATGGCGGCGATTCTCCGGGACGTCTTCGTCCCGGACCCGCTATCCCCCCTACCCCCTTCGGCCGGGCCCCCATCACCGCTTCCGTTTTGTCCGCCAAGGATTACCGGACTACCTCCCCGGCCCCGGCGGTGGAAGTACCCCCAGTGGCTAATACTGCGCGAATTTCGCGCAGCAAAAGCCACCGGGGTACATCCTCCCTACGTCCCGATCGACCCCTTAATGTCCGCCATCCGCCGCGAGTTCCGCCTCGCGGAACTCATGCCCCCCCCCCCCCCACCCCCCATTCAAATCAACCCCCAAAGTGTAAATTTCAACCCCCCCATTCAAAACAACCCCCCACATCCCGAATTTCAACCCCAAATTATAACCCCCCAAATTCCAAATTTCAACCCCCCCCCCCAAAATACAATTTTCCCCACCACCCCCCAAAATCATCAAACCCCAACCACCCCCTACCCCCCCAACACCGCCGGGGATATCCGCAATAGTCCCCGCCGGGACAAAACGGCCCGGGTGGCGAAACGGACGGAGGGAGCGCCACCAAATTCCACACGTCCCGGCGGCCCAATAGCCCCGCCCCGCCCCGAGCAATCACGGCGGGGCCTTGAGATGGCGGAACAGTGCTTGTGTCCAATTCATCCACACGCACTGTACCGCCCCTCACAGCCCCGCCGCGGCCGCCCCATCACCGCCACCGCACACGGATACAGCACGGCCGCACCGGCGAAGCGGAAGACCCTCCCGGTAGGTCCATCATTCCTCCTAGCGGGGGTTCTTCCGCATCACCGAGGCGCCCCCACACTCCACCTAAACCACACCTACACCCATCCACACACCACATCCTATCCATACCCAGGGAACGGCGGACTCCCGCGGTCCCTATATTGTACCACCTCCCCATGACCATCTTTATAGAATTGATGTATATACCAATTTCAAAATAATACTGTAAATACTATGTACATACTACCACTATACTAATACTATGTAAATACTACCACTATACTAATACTATGTAAATACTACGACTATCCTAATACCATGTAAATACTACCACTACACTAATACTAGAATATTGTCAATATCCATCATCATACTACCCAACATTGTACCACCACCAACTAGCACTAAGTCCCCATCATACCCCCCCACCATTGTACATACCACCCTTAGTCTTGAGAGCATACATCACCTAGCAGTAAGTCCGAGGCCCTCAGCCCCAATTATGTTTGCCGTGGCCCTCAGCCTTTGTCACCTTTCGCCTTCAGCCCCACATCTGTTTGCCCTAGCCCTCAGCTCCTGTAACCTTGCGCCCTCAGCTCCATAACCTCCATGTACTTGTTACCTTTGGTCTTCAGCCCTACATATGTTTTCCTTGGCCCTCAGCCCCTGTCACCTTGCGCCTTCAGCTTCACGAATTTTGGTTCAAACTGGGGGGACCTCTGTCGTGAGTCCCTCCCGGGAACACTCCTCTAGCAAACTTAAGTTATCACCAACATTCGAACGCCAAACTTAGTTTCTGTAAATAAACGAATGAGTGGGGAGACAAGCCACAGAACCCAGGGTGCACAACCTGGGGCCCCACCACCAACCCCTAACAGGGGGTTGGAGGGAGAGGCCTCCACTTCCTATAAAACCCTGGATCCTGGGGCTTTAGCTTCATTCGACACTTCCTCTAACCAGCTCTCTCTTCTCTCCTCTACCTTGCTCTCTCTTCCTCAAAAGATCCTAGATGTCGGTGGATATCCGCCGCCTGGGCAAAACCTCCTCTCCTTCAAAAGATTCTAGATGTCGGTGGATATCCGCCGCCTAGACAAAACCTCTTTCTCCAAAAGATCCTAGATGTCGGTGGATATCCGCCGCCTGGGCAAATTCTACCTCTCACCTCCACCTTTTCACTCTCCCAAAAGATCGTAGATGTCGGTGATAACCGCCTGCGCATTTCCTCACGCCACCGTGATGAACCAATTTTAAATTCATCACAATGATGTACCTATTTCATAAAATTTTAAGATCCGGTTCAAATGTTGAAAAATGTAGAATTGGAACAGCAAAATGACGGATGCGTTATTCGTTTGCCATAGTATGGCAACACTGAGTGCTGCATAATACCTCGTTAAATTTTCGTATCAGTTACCACTTTGCGTATCAATTACCACTTTGCGTATCAATAGCATATATATCGATTATTTGTACATCATCATAAAAAAATTATTACGTTGCTAAGAGCAGAGTAATGGATAATGATAAAAGGTAATAATAAAATATACCTAATTGTTTTTATCTATTTTGTTATTGTGTATTAGTTCGGCTTAGCCCGCCATTATTTATTGTTGATACATCGGAAATAAAGGAATTAAATTTTGTAATTTTTACATAATTATGTATCTACGACTGAATTGAAGAGATACTTTGATGTTGAACTAAAAATGGGTGTTTAGGAGTACCTAGTGTTCCATTATTCGATTATTCGATTATTCATGGAGTAATTAAATCTCTTGTAGGTAGAGCATTCTGCGTTCGGGTCATGTTTTGTCCCAATGCATGTCGATGTGAGGTTGTGTAGCGTTTCGCTGTTTCAGTCCGTTGGACTTCATTTTGGTCATTTTAATAACAGCTCAACAAACCGGAAGTTCCCCAAGATGAACAGGACAAATGTGTAGAATTTGACGTAGGGTTGGCATGTGCTGAAGGAATCTATACGTACCTAGTGAGCTTTTGAGGAGGTTGTTTGTCTACATTAAAATCCTATTAGGGAGTCAATGGTTTATGGATAGAGTCGTATAGTCGTACAGGGATTTGATTATGATTTTCCTACCAAAATGTTAAATGCGGAGCTACGGATCAAACGCTAACCGCGTTATGTTGTGAATGATATGACGACGCCTCCTTTCACAACCGGAAATTTATACGTGTGGAGGCCTGCGAGGTAATAAGATGCCAGGGATCAGTAAGCTATATTTGGGACATTCCAGAGATCCAGCGGGCGGGCCGGGGCTGTCAATTGGGATGGAAAGAGGAGAGTAGGAGGATGACTGGGGGTAAATCCCAAAACCTCCAACGACCGTCGGCATGAAAATAGGTCCGATTGCGGGGCGTAGACGTCAATTGAAGAGTGGGGAATCGATTGGTAGATGGCTTGAGAACGAAATATGTAAATCATATTGGATGGCTTGAGAACGAAATATGTAAATCATATTGGATGGCTTCAATGTTAACGTGAGCATTCGAAATAGACTTCGATTATCTATTCTGAAAAGAGGAATAGGTTCGTGCTTCAAAATTTCATTGAATTAGGGGAAATCCCCGCGTTCTCACCCTCTTCACATTGTTTTATCACTTTATCACTTTGATCACATCCTTTCATCAGCTTTTTGCACAGATCAATGGTCTGGATGGGTTGGACGTTTGGGGCAACATGGGGGAAAAGCGCGAATGGAAGTTGCGAGGAGTCGCGCACGTTACCATGTGCCACCACGAATACCGAAAATTTTATTTACATAAATGCGTGTACCAGTCATAACAAGTAAGTAGTTAAATCCGTAGTAAAAAAGTAGTTAAGATACGCGCGCGCGCGCTTGTGTGTGTGAGAGAAAAATTTATAATGCAGTCGCCACCATGGTTCATTATTTCTGTACACATAACCCTTAGTCTAGATCACTATTCTGTATAATTCCCGTCGCCTGACTGTATGGCATCGCGGAAGAGTTGTGTTAGTGAGATGAAATGTTAAGTGCGGATCGGTCCCACATAGAATTAATCATGATCCGACGGCGCGATTCGTCAGCGTGTATGCACAATATTTGGCTGGAAACTCTTCACTTTGTGACCAAATTTAGAGTGCAGTTGTTGGGACCTTGCTCAATGATGAAATCATGAAACTACGTTACCAGTACAGGCTACGGTATCGGGATAGACACTAGATAATATAGACTCTTACAAAATAAACCAATATCTTTCTGTCGTGTGTCTCACGTGTCGAGGGAGTGGAATCATTCTCTAGACAAGACTGTGTTTCTCTGTCATTATTGGAAATATTTACGAGTTCAGATGTAACGCCGGCTGATAAGAACAGTGGTGAAACCCTAAATAATCGATAGTCGAGTTATGATGGCCAAGATTCTCAGGATCGACCCTTTTGACGTGTGATACGTCAGCGAAAAGACACCTCCCCTCTAACTCGTAACAAACGACCACCCGTCGTCTGAAGTTGGGGAAATGATTTCCGAACTGCACAGACGGTGGTGAATGTAGTTTTATGCTAGTGGTGGTGATGGAAAGGCAGTTTTGCCACTGTGGTTCTCAATCTGCGATATTTTTCGTATATCTAAATAGCTTCTCAGGGGCGCAAAATTACAAAAAAATTCGAGGTTCTACATTTAGTTCATGAAGAGATTTTTCTAGGCAAACTAGAACGGTGCATTGATAAAGAAATATTCGTTATCAACTTAAAATTGCTTGTAAAAGTACCTAACTAATAAAACAAGTTTATTTCTTCTAAACATTGCATTTGGGGTTAGAGCATGGTTTATTACACTGCTGCTATAAAGAGCCCCTCAGTACTGGTCTCACAAGTTGAGCTGATGTTATTCTTATTCGTCAGATTCAATTTTGTATGTCTACCTGCAAATGAATCGCCTACCATCACTTCGGGTCTTAAGGTGCCAAGCGATATAAACACGACTTCTGCGGCTTCTGGACTGCGAGTTTGATGACCAGCTGAATACGAACTAAGAAAGATGTTTTGTAAATCACCAAATCCTGGAAGAATTGCATAAGTAACGGGAAATGAGTTCGTTTATTGGGGGTGTTTCGTAAGGTCTAGAATGCTTCCATATATTTCTTTACCATCAGTATTCGCCTTGCTGTCCATTGAAAAGAGGAACGCAATCCGGGTTTGATATCTCGTGTTCATATAAAGGGAATCCCAGATAAGAAGGAATATTCAACTGTGACGCAAAATAAAAAAGTTTTTCCTTGCACGAACCAAGAACCTATCGTACCTCAAAGTCAAAAGTTGCTAATCTGAATTAGTTCCAACATATATCATTCAGTCCACATGTCTCCATTCGACTGAACTACTGAATAATGTATAGTGGCACCCGACTACATAATCAAGTTCATGAAAGCGTTTTAATTTATTGTCAGTTACCCCCAGGGAAAATCCAAACTCCAATGCGAAAAACTCCCAAAGTGGGTGTTGGGCAATTTAATGCATTTTGGGCAAGATATGCGAGCGCGAGTGCGTGTTAAGTTAGTGCAGTGTTGTGTTGTATGAGTATTTCCTTATTAGTACTGCTAATAATTAGTAACATCATGTATATTGTGTATGTAGTTTAAAATAAGGAACACCAGTGTTAAATCAGCCAATATCAGTTCAGTTGTATACAATCTTATGGCCGTTTTCCGCTGAAAACGATAAGACGCGTCAAGACGTATACTAAGGCTTAAGATTTAACAAAACAGTAACCCCCCCACCTTCAAAGACTGGATAGACGTAAAACGAAAAAGCTATGATAACTCCTCCCATGCAACAACAGGAACAATGTTCTGGACAGCAGAGTAATCAACCCATTGTTTAATTATTAGCAATAGGGTTCTATGGTTATGCAGTAGGGTTGGTCACCTTAAATGTTAACAAACATTTAAGGTGACTAACTTCAAGAACTCATTTGCAACAATACGTTCTTAGACCTTTTCTATTTTTTAACCCTTTATTTTCGGGATTATTCTCAGTTATGAGATTTTTTCATGTTTTCGACGTTACAACCTTAAAATGACCTTAACTCCGAAAGAGCGTCAAGTTTCATATCTCCCTAAAGCAAAAACAATTTTTCTAACCGGATTCAGTGGGTGAATAATTAAACTGAAAAGTAGATTTTCTCAAATTGGAAAAATCACTATTTTCTCAATTGGCTCCAACTATGGAAAATAATAGGTAGATTGCCGCACACATACGGGAAAAACTTCCTCAAAATTTCAGCTTTCCAACGATATGATTATTTTCTAGTTCACTATGCATAGAACATGGGTTTTTCAAGGACGTCTAGTGTTTTACTTACACGTATGTACTCACTTGATCTGACCGTAAGTTGAGAAGTTTGGTATCGACTTCTACGTAATTTTCCACGCAGAATTGAATGTTGAGACTCCCGAAATATTTTGAAAGGTACAAAATCGATTTTTCGAGATAAGTGATGAATTTTGGAACACAACAGATGCGAAAAAACGTGAGATTGCGTCAGATTTTGAAAAACCGTTTTATTATTGTATTTATTTTGTTCTAGGGATCACTGCTCAACTACTCTAAATTTGACTCATTGCATGTTATGCAAATTAGTTGAAGAATCGATCCTTGAAATTCGTCACACCTTAAGTGTTAACACCTTGTAGTAAAATGAACCGTTGGAGTTGTGTGATAACTTGCAGCGTATTTTTACTTTGCTTCCCCTTGGATTGGAAATCAAATGGGGGAACAAAAGACTGCGGCGTTACATTAGAGCCTCTTTTTCCGATCATACGGTTTTGCAATCTTGGTTTAGCTCCCCTGTAAAATTTCAAAAATGTAACATTGATCGTTGGGGGGCGGGCTTCAGTTTATGGGCTAAATAAAATATTGACTTTCTTCCTCATCAGTACTGTCTGATTTGGTGAATCGAATACTCATGTCTGTATAATGGCATGTTGGTATAATGTTAAAGTTTAAAGTCGAGCTCCTATGGATCGCGAGAGAACCGCAGCGTGGGTGTCGGGAAATAGGAACCTGAGTGGTTTCATCTGAAGGTTGGGAAGTGTGATCAAGACAAGGCAAAATGTGACGCTCACGTGTGTAAGTGTACCAGGTTTGAGGGAGACTCCTGCAGTGCAGCGCCACCGTATCATCGTTACGTTCTCTTGTGTTGATGGGATCTCGACCCCGACGGTGTCATCACTGATCACAGGAACCGTAAGTGGCTTCGTTGCTCAACACCTTCCCTGCCACGGGCTTCGAGGCCAGGCTATTCCCCAGGACGAAAAATCCCATTTGGTTTTTATTGCACAAAATGGCGGTTTTTTGTCTTAGGGCCACAGTGGCCCTCAGACGGAAAATGCGTTTAAGATCGAATAATTGAGTGAAAACGCCGTACATTTCAGTTAAAAGTATTTATTCATTCAAGTCTTGCTGTTAAACTCATGTTGAATTTTGTTCAGTCACACTCTGCTCAATTTTAGATCGACCACACTGTCCTGCTTATCGGCTGACTCAAGTTTCCTATTGCTGAAGCAGTTCATCAGTTTCTTAATTGTCCATGATATGTAAGGCACCCATGGGTCACATTTTGGATTTACAGAAATCAATTCAAGTGAAGGAAAAAACAATAAAGAACATCCAACACCCACCACTCTTCTTCTTCCTTTATCACCATGACTTATGATTGAGCATTTCCCTGCGGGTAGCCAACCACAGCTGGCAGCCCCAAGCAGTCCCAATTTAAAAAAAAATGTGCAGAAAATCGCATTTTGAGATCAGCTTGACCTTAGGGCCAATTTGGGACAAATATCTTAATTACGAGTATACAGGAGAAGACCTTGCAAATCGAGACTCGGATGTATGAAAATCGCGCCCAGTGGAAATCGCGCCCTCTGAGAAATCTATGTAAATCTTACCCAGTCTAGAAATCGTCCATGGCTACCTGCCCCGTGATTATCAGCGTAGGTATACTGACGTGGGTAAGCCGTGACGAGCTAGCATGGTATACTGATGCTCGCCATCTTGTGTTTCACAGGTAGAATCGGTCGGGCTGGAAAATTGCCACTCTTTCCTCATATACGCTCTTTTCCGGATCAGCCGAAAATACTCCAGGTAGGGCCCATGCTGGGCGCAATTTTCACTGGGTGCAATTTACAGGACACCGGATAAATCTCATCTTTAAATATAAATCATCTTTAGTATGAAATATAAATCTTCAGCGTGATTCATATAATTAGCTGGGGTAAACCCACAGAAATTTGCTACTGCCGGGACCTTCACATACATAAACGATTCCCCACATTTCTGCATGAAGGACAGTGAGGGTGAAAATGAAAATCGGTTGAATAGAAAGCTGCAAGGTAGTCCTGTGCAGGTGCGTTTCAAGGGTTTGTTGTTGTAACTATCATTCCAAACACACACATTGAAATAGTTGCATACTGTACTCTTAGGTTCACTGATATATTGAGAGTGAACCATTAGGGACTTGACCTGCATGAAAACCTTTGGAAGTCTATCGAATAGAACCAGAGGTATGAGTGTTGTAAGAGTTAGGTCGTTAGCGCGTGCAAGGACGCTAATATTATTCCAACCGTATTGAAATTCGAAGGGGACCATGAGGACTTGAGAAAAAAACTGAAATCTTGAGGAAACTGTTTTGTAGATGGTCCAACACAAGTTTTACCGCAAGCTTATACATTTTTTTCAGTCGCAAAATATCGAAAAGTTCGACGACTATGTTTTTTCAGTACAACTTCCTATATCTCTCCGAAATGTGGGTAGTAGTTTAAAAATGGTGCTTGGACGTTTCTATATCAATCCATTTGTTGTATATTCAGCCCGCGCAGTACCGTGAATTTCGTCCGACACTCTAATTTGGCTCATATTTCAATTGAAGGCCAAGGATTTGAATCGTACAGTTAAAAGAAAAATGGAGTTATTGAAAAAATAGTCTATTTCCACTAATACAAGAAAAAACGCAAAAAAACACTGTTATACCGGTTTCGGTGATCAAACCATCGTCAGTAACACACAATAATACTGACGATGGTTTGATCACCGAAACCATCACCGAAACAGTGTTTTTTGCGTTTTTTCGTGTATTAGTGGAAATAGACTATTTTTTCAATAACTCCGTTTTTCTTTGAAATGGGTTTCCACGATTTCTTCGCGAGTGATTTAGTTAGTATCATATAGTTAATTTATTCGTAATACTAAACCTCCGCTGACCTATACTATACTACTTGATTTGAAAACTTATTTGTTATCATGGCACTCCCTAATGGTTCTAAACGTGAATATTCGTCATGCTCTCAGCTGTCGAACTCGTTTCGAAGTATGATCTTGTACCTAATAAAAAAGCTTCTCTCCAAAAACAACCCTGTTTCAAAGATTTGCCCGCCATGAAAACCTTCTCAGTCGCAAAAAAGTTTGATATAAATTTTGCCCGCCAAAGTAGCATGGGTTTCAGTGCTGCTTGGCGGAGAACTTCGTTAGTAAAATCTCTGAAGCCCTCCGGTTTTTCCCTCTGAAGACCTCCGGTTTTTCCTAAATTTCGTGCTTGGCTCTCCTCATAGTATACCTCGCCTCTAATTTCCTAAAATTTCCCGCTATATATCCTCACCTTTCCTCATGGTATACCCTTTGCTTTTTGCTTGGCTTCAGAGATTTTACTAATATAACGTAGCTGCAAGCCAGCAGCGTTGAATCTGTCTAAAAATTCTCTAATGGATCTTAATTGTCAATATAAATAGCTTTTTATCATTATTATTATTATTGTTTTGTAATGATAGAGGCCAACCTAACATAACGAGTTGCTCGTTATGTTAATTCTCCCTAGGCCTACTGACTAACCTATGAGATTTGCTGGTAAATCTCCAATGTCATTCCGGACATTACCCACTATCATTGGGAAATCTCAACATTGTTTGTCTGTAAATCTCGGGTTTTACCACAAGTTGGACTTTCACTGTAGAACACACGTGCTAGTAACAACTATTGGAATGGCCATTTTGTTTACCTACCAATCTCATTTTTCAGGTAAGTTGACCTTAACTACTCCTTCCGCATTCGTCTTTTGGTAAGTATATTCGTTGTGAGCTGTAGAATTCTCATAACCTATTTCTCAGTTTTCCTCTAGAATGAGTGAGTGTTTATTGTTGTTCAACTTTATAATTTTACTACGTTGTTTTTCATTTAATCAAGTGGTTTGGTTGGTATAACAATAGGCAATGACAGTAAATTAACAGTTGGTAGGTATATTTTCCCAGTTTGGATCTCGGTAGGAGGGAGTCACATTCATTTTCTTCTTGATTTTAGAATTTTTAGGTTTTTTTACACTTTCTCTTTTCACATTACCTGTTTGATATGAAATTATATTTTTATTGACCCTCGATAATTATTATGAGTTGTTGCTTAGAAGCAACCTTGGGGACACGAAGAAAAATCCCGTGACATCTCGTTAGTAAAATAAAGTTCATAAAAAAATTGTCAAGCACTTGATTGATGATTCTAACATACCTGCGTATAACATGTTACAATCTCGAGTTAAGCCTTAAAACATCTGACGTCGTACACCAATCTTCAAGAAGCGAGTTATTGATAGAAAAAAAACGCTGCAGAGTCCTTGTCACACGGGTTTATTATTCTATTGGACATACCTACAGAAATGTAGGCTGTTCATTTGTGTGCAATAATTATTGAAATAGCTATTTTTTGTGGTCACCAATTCTGGCCCCAGAAAGGCGAATTAGGCTCCTATTTTATTAAAATTATCTTTGAACATTGATAGTACATTTCATTGTCTTGATTCACCTATCGATACTAGGTACTTCTAGTGTTATTATACAAATTTATGGTGATTTCAAGGTTTTTGACTAATAAAAAATTAGTTTTGGGAGCTGAACCTTCGTTACAACCTCGATTCTTCACTCTTTGGTTATGGTCAGAATCAACTTCAGTTTCGGTCTTCTTGCCCTAAAAAACATGGAAAACGATACCTCACAAGCTTATGTTCACTAAAACCTCAAAAACCCTCGAAAAACCCTTTTTTTACACATAGTTTTCGGAGCACAACTAGGACCCAAATTTGTTCCCAAATGGGGACCCAAACTGTGTGCGGAAGAACGGCGATTTTAGAACAAATTTTAACGTAAATTTAAGGCTGAAACTTTGGTTAGAACCTCAATTTTTGTATTCCCATTTGTATTGGGCTTTGCCCGTATTATTATAAATATATAAATAAATAATTTTCCACTCTTTGGTCAAAAATGACTTCATATTCGGTTTCCCCGTCCTAAAAAACATGGAAAACGATACCTCACAACCTCATGTTACTAAAACACCAAAAAACCCCATTTTTACCCCCATCTGTCACCCATAACATCCTTGCATATATTCCGATTGGGCTGCAGAGTTTCGGAACACAACCGGGGCCCAAATGGAGCCTGTGTGCGAAAGAACGAGTTTTTTTAGACCGAAATTAAAGTAGATATGGATGATACGGCGGACGGACTTTGCATTTTGGTTTATTATCTGGAATCCACGCACCTTGGAAAGTAAAAGAAAAAATTTTGAGGTGGTGTTATACAATTTTTTGCTGAGCGAATACATAGGTGTATTATTCACTATGTAATAAACCATAATTACGTTCCTCCCCAAGGGGAACCATCAAGCAAACGACCGCTGGGAGCCAGTGATGGAAAATACCTCTTGACACCTGTTGTTCCTTCCAAAGATGGCCGGAGCGGAAAATGAAATGCGATAAGTTAGGCTCCAGTATTGGTGATCAGGTTGAAACTTCCGTTTGTTTTTCATCGGCGAAAAGATGCATGCGTCAGTACCGGTAAAAAGAGTTAGCTTTTATCGGTAAAAAGAGTATGAGGCCTTTAATTTGATTGTGTTATTTTCCCTTTGATGTATTAAAAACTCTGCAAAGCCCTTGTCACATGGATTTATTAATCTATTGGACACACCTACATAAATGTTAGCTGTTCATTTATTGTTTCTTTAATCTTAAATAATTGGAATAGCTATTTCTAATATTGTTTCCACCAATTTTGGCCCCTATCACACGAATTAGGTACTTACGCTCCTTTTAGCGAATTTTCAAAGAAAATGAAGCTATTGCAATGGCTTCGAAATTTAAATAATATAAATTTTTGGAAATTTTCTTCATAGAAATCCGTTTCAGACCATTCTAAAACGATTCCTGAAATTTAACACTTTTTTATATGTATATATATATATATATATATATATTTATATATTTATTTATATATGTGTCACTCCAGACGATAACTCTCGATAGAATTGAGATAAACAGCTCAAATTTGCACAAAAAATCTATCTTGGCAATCGAAAGGCTAAGTTCGAAGATGGGCGAAATTGGCCTACTCTAAGGAGGGTTTTGGCGCATTTAAAGTGCGCAAAAATTACCCAAAAATCCCCAAAATGTTATTTTCCAACAAGTGACCCCTCATTTTAAAGGTTTTTGCACGCTGAACACGATGGTGGAATCGGATTTTAGATATCTTGATCCGTTCTCAAATTAGAGCATTTAAAGTGCGCAAAAATTACCTAAAAATCCCCAAAATGTTATTTTCTAACAAGTGACCCCTCATTTTAAAGGTTTTTGCACGCTGAACACGATGGTGGAATCGGATTTTAGATATCTTGATCCGTTCTCAAATTAGAGCATTTAAAGTGCGCAAAAATTACACAAAAATCCCCAAAATGTTATTTTCCAACAAGTGACCCGTCATTTTAAAGGTTTTTGCACGCTGAACACGATGGTGGAATCGGATTTTAGATATCTTGATCCGTTCTCAAATTAGAGCATTTAAAGTGCGCAAAAATTACCCAAAAATCCCCAAAATGTTATTTTCTAACAAGTGACCCCTCATTTTAAAGGTTTTTGCACGCTGAACACGATAGTGAAATCGGATTTTAGATATCTAAATCCGTTCTTAAATTAGAGCATTTAAAGTGCGCAAAAATTACCCAAAACTAGGATAATCTTTAAACTCTTACCCCCACCCCCTTAGAGTGGTCAGATTGAAAAATGTGAGAAGTATTAATTGAAGACGAGAGTTCGAAGCAAAAAAGGGGGAGGCAAACGATTAGTACAACTCCTTGAATTTACCCACAGCGATCAAATAAATAAGCACTTAGTACAATTACGTAATAAACAAACGGTAGAATCAGGATGGACAAAACGTACAAATTAAAATAAATACGAAGAGAATATACATAGAAAACCAAATTTTAGACCGAAGTTTTCCTTTATTCAAAACCATAGCCATTAATTCGAATATTTCTTTGAAAATTCGCTCATTAAGTCATGCTGCATGACTGGTTTTTTTTTCTCCAAATTATCTTTGATCATTGGTAGTGCCATTTAATTGTCTTGATTCACCTGTTCTCACTTTCTCTAGTGTTATTATACAAATTGATGGTGATTTCAGACAATTTACCAGGTTTTTGACTCATAAAAAATTAATTTCGGGACCCGAACCCTTGGTAGAACCTCAATTTTCCGCACTTTGGTCAAACTCGACTTCATATTCGGTCTTCTCGTCCCAAAAAAAAACATGGAAACCAATACTTCAAAATCTCTTGTTACTAAAACACAAAAAATACCTTTTTGTTTACCCATTTTCACCCATAACACCCTTGGGTATATTCCGATCGGGCTGCAAAGTTTCGGGACACAGCTAGGGCCCAAATGGAGCCTGTGTGCGAAATAACGAATTTTTTAGACCGAAAAGAAGCCGGTATGCATGATACGGCGGACGGCGGACGGACATTGCAGTTTTGGAACCTACGCTCCTGGAAACGTAAAAGGAACATACAGGGAGCTGGTGTTATAAAAAAATTTTGCTGAGCGAATACATAGGTGAATAATAATAAACCCACCCATTTCGTGAATACACGGAATAATAAACCAAAATTGGCCTCAGGTAGAGTTTTGCCGCGAGCTGAAAGTATTGATTAATGCTCAGCTTATTTGATCAAGTGTTTTATTAATGTAATACGTTATTTTATCAATGCCTCTTATTAATGTACGCGTAGAACTCGGTTCACTTTCAGTTATTGTGTCGTAATTACGCGTATTAAGGATAGCCCGATTTGAAATTTAGCACTATAATAATTGTCGTCTCGATAAGCATTCAAGGGTAACAGAGCGTAATTCCTCAACGGAAACACGCTCATCACGTACGCTCATATTTTACTAAAAAGAGCCCTGAAGACGTTCGACGTTAGGGGTGAAATGAGTCTTCTAAACCTATTTAGAAGATCAGACCCCTCAGACCTCTGCATAGATACATACTGTTTGATAATGAAAAGTATATGGGCATGTTATTCCCTGATATGTACAAGTACAAAATAGTGCACGAGCAAGCTCGGAAAGGGGAAAAATCGACATTTTTAGGTTCTTCTCTCCGACCAAATTTTATGAAATTTATTGCTAAGGCTCGGGGATTTTTTCTGAGTCTAATTTGTCATCACTGAGATCTAATGTACGCTCGATCTAACTTCGATTGATGAAAAAATCTCATGTAAGTAGTCCAGTTAACCTTTTTCCTGCCAAATTAAATCTCTCTCGGATTTTGTCTTTTTGTTTATGATTTTATGTAATTACCTTCGATAGCGTCAAATCGAATGATTACGGATATTTAACAAAAATCTAGAAAAGGTGATACTCAGTTTATTTTGAGTCATTCCATTCTATGAACAGTCAAATAAAATCGCCTGAATATTGGACGAATTAATGATTTTTGGTTCATACCTTTTCATTGGACTTGAAATTCCCTCTTAATTGCCCATTTACCCATTTCTTTAGGAGGTCAATTTTCGATGAAAATTAAAGGATAAGTGTGGGATGCGATAATGGATTTATTAATCAATGTAAACATAGTGTGTGATAAACTTGTAAAATAAGGGCTCAACTTTGGAATTACGTGGGAAATTTAGTGTATGTGTGGATTAATTTGAAAATAGGGGAATTGATTTGCGTAAGAAAACGCTCAATCTGGTTGGAGGGGGGGGGGGTGTCCTTTCACTAAGGGAGTAGACAACTAACTGCACATCCGATAGACACATTGGGGGACACAATGCCGAAGTATCAGAATCTTAGAACCGCACATTGAGAGTCAAACACTTGGTCAATTGCCGCTTCTGGGGGACAACCTGGGGATACGGCAGGGAAATTAGTTAAATATTGAATCGCATTGAGCGAAGTTGTTTTTACGGTTCGATACGACAACTAAAGGACTAACAAAATCCGTTGAGAGCGGTTTCCAAAAATTTCCCTTTCTGCAGCATTCAGCATTTTTAGTTGGTCAGCAGTAGGATGATGAAATTACCGGAATTTACGTTTTCCCGTACAATTTGCAGGTCCAACCGACCCAACCATCTGTCTTACAAGAAAGCAACTGTGTGAGTGGATGTGGGAGTCCGGGAAAGAAAAAATTGAGCAAAAAGCCCAGTTTTCACGGGGGAAAATAGTCCAAATATGCGGGGTTCGATAAAAGGTGTAAAATTTATTTTGTTTGATAGCCCTGAAAACTGACTAAAAAAACTCGGGTTTTCAAATAAAACAAACCTGAAACTCTTCAAGGAGGTTCCGTAGGATTTTTGAAGTATTTTATTTGTGTTCAGCAGCCAAAAAAAAACATTGAAAAATGTGGTTTCAGAATTTTGGCCAGGTTTTTTCGATTTTGCCCCATAGGACGTTTGTATTAATAAATTACTTTTTTTAAATTGAGGGCATACGAGTGTTCAAATTTGTGAACAAAACCGTGGATAATGTTAGACAGTATAATTAGCTCAGTACTTCAAAAATTCGCCAAAATGGTCATGCTGCATGAACGGGAATTTTTGGTTTTTGTTTTCAAGCCGTACATTTATTATGAAACTTGGGGAAGAGGCACATAAAGTTACAGGAAATAAATTGTACATAGTTACATGCAAGAAATGCAGCTCGGGGAATTGAAAAGCGAAAAACTCGAGGACGGTCTCGCGATGTTAAACGGTTTCCATTAAAAAGAGGGTAAGGGAGGGAGAATAACGCCTTCAAATCGAATAAGAGTAACCCACGTCCCCATTAAGCAAAAACTGTGCTCTGAATCCTGCGTTTCTTCAGAGACCTGCTTGATGGCAACAGACTTCTTAAGGTAAAAGGACCTTAACAATTTTCAGTCCACGATTTTTTATGTCGACTAAGAGGATTCGTTAATTTTTTTCCCTCCCATTTAATGCAAGAGCAAAATGGTTTTGGGATCAACCACCCGTTTCACCTTGGTACCCTAATGCCTGAGAATGCCGTTTCAAGGACTCGACGTCTTTTGTGTAACTCATTTTTGTTTTTGGTTTATTATTTTGTAATAAATATTGGAGCATGAAAAATAAATTAATAAATCCCCCCCCCCCATTGCCCCCCCCCCCCATTGCCCCCCCCACACTTTCACACTTCCCCCCACCATTGGGTGAAACCAGATATCACAAATTAAAATTAAGTTTTCAAGAATGATACTCGTGACATGAGCAAATACAACAGTAGGTACCTAGCAGACTAAACGGTAAATCAGACATGAATAAACAGTTAAATGATATTACGTTCATGTGATATTATTAGGCGGGGAGTTTCATTAGTAACATCTCTGAATCCCTCTAGTTTTTCCTAAACGGACTTCAATGTTTCCTAAAGCCCTCCAGTTTTTCCTAAACCGGGGTTTCGCTCCGATTTTTCGTTCTGAAGCCCGCCAGTTTTCCTGAAACTTCCCGCTTGGTTTTCCTCAAATTGCCTAAATTTTCCCGTTATATACCCTCACGTATCCGAATATTTGCCGAATATTTTCCGAGCAAGTAGGGGAGGTGGGTTGGATGGGGTGGGATTTCACAGAAAAACGGAGTTATTGAAAAATAGTCTATTTCCACTAATAAATACACGAAAAACGCAAAAAAACACTGTTATACCGGTTTCGGTGATCAAACCATCGTCAGTAACACACAATAACTATTAGTGGAAATAGACTATTTTTCAATAACTCCGTTTTTCTGTGAAATGGGTTTCCACGATTTCGTCGCGAGTGATTTAGTTCGGGTGGGATTTGTTGAGTAGAATGTTCCCCGGTAAATGTCATGGATTTTAGTAAGAAATATTTTCAGTAGATGGCTGCACCGTCGCGTCGGGGGCAATCCAACAGAACACACACACACACACACACACACACACACACACACACACACACACACACACACACACACACACACACACACACACACACACACACACACACACACACACACACACACACACACACACACACACACACACACACACACACACACACACACACACACACACACACACACACACACACACACACACACACACACTCTTACATTCATCTTTTGAACGGATCAACCGATTTTCAATCTGTAAAATGTTCTGTAATCGTTATAAGCAACCTCAAGTGGCGACATTCACATTTTTTTTCATGGCGTTGCCTAAATTATTTTACTCAATTTCAACTTTTTTTGAAAAAGCAACTAGTGCTTTTATAGCAAAAAAATTGAAGAATCCAATTCCGTTTTCACATTGAAAATCAGATCAATGGATCGAACGGCATTTGGGAAAATCAGTATAACAATAGGGGCCTAGTGTTAGCCCTCTAATCCTCTGGGGTGCTCCACCCCTAGGCTGGTGCGACGTTGCACTTCTGCTTCCACCTGGCGAGAGTCCACCAGGGACCCTGAGTGTCCTGGGGAAGTTTTCTAGAACCAGTGGTCCGGGGAGTTGGGGGATATCCACGTTCATTATATCTAAAAGTTGGAATTTTTTTTCAACAAGGTAAACCGACGTTTCTGATCTCATACCGTCGAATTATTCTCAACAGTATTGGTAATACGCTGGCCGGCACTCAATCAAGCTTGTTCAAAGGGAACGGCGAATTTACTTAGGCAAAACATACATGTGATGAATTTAAAATTGGCATCACGGTGGTGTGAGGGAAAATGCCCAGGCGGTTATGAGCGAATCACCACCGACGTCTGGGATCTTTTTGGAGAGGTTTTTGGTTGAATTTGCCTAGGCGGTTATGAGCGAATCACCACCGACATCTAGGATCTTTTGGGGAGTAGGTGTCCAGGCGGTTATGAGCGAATCACCACCGACGTCTGGAATCTTTTAGAGGAGGTTTTGCCTAGGCGGTTATGAGCGAATCACCACCGACATCTAGGATCTTTTGGGGAGTAGGTGTCCAGGCGGTTATGAGCGAATCACCACCGACGTCTGGAGTCTTTTAGAGGAGAGAGAGCAAGGTAGGAGGAGAGAAGAGAGAGCTGGTTAGAGGAAGTGTCGAACATGGAAGAAGAGAGAAGGAAAAGTCACTCCATGTAAAATGGGGTGCAGCCTTTTCTTCGCCTCGACGAACCCGGTCCCTAGTGGAGGCGAGCGTAAGCTTGTAGCCTTGTAGTACTACTAATCATCACGAGCGCTGCTAGTGCATCTCAAGACCTCCACGCTCCGCCACTCACCTTCCCTTCCTCGCAGCATCCACGTTTCAACGGCTTTTTCTCGTTCTTGTTTTTCTCCGCGATCCACCATTCTGATATGTGATCTTGTGCCTTGCCTTACTTTATTACTTCTCATTTCGCGTCGTTCTGTTTTATAATTTTTATCGTCTTCATCATTCCTAATGTAGTACCTAGATAGTTCTGTGACGTAGTTTTCCACTGCTTGCCTCCAGGAAAGTGTTGTGTCAAGTGGTGCAAATATCTAACCCCTTTTTTTAGTGTACATAACAAATTTAATAAGTATTGCAACTGTATTAATAAACTATCAATTTTAATAACCTGTATTAATTCAATTGGGTGCCTACCTACTCATTTTCGTTATTTACCTACTATTTGTTGGGTAACTACTTGGTAATTTTTTTTTTCATTTCACGAATTTTTGTCTACATCATCTCCTATGAATAGAAGAGGTTACGAAATCAAGCAGTGTTAGGTAAAGCAAAACAGAAACGTAACACGCCATGGTAAATAGAACATTAAAATAGCCTCAAAAAATATAATTTTGATATCAAATGACAAAAATAGGCCAGGTTGTCTGGAGGGGGGGGGGGGGGGGATGTCAGGCACACCGCGCTCTATTGATGCAGGCATGCACTGTGGATAGTTCCACTCGCCTCCGTTAGGTTGCTCTGAAAGCTTCTCAGCACGCCATTTTACGTGGAGTGAAGTTTCCTTCTCTCTTCTTCCATGGTGTCGAATGAATTAAAAGTCGCAGGATCCGGGGTTTTATAGGAAAGTGAGTCCTCTCCCTCCAACTCCCTGTTAGGGGTTGGTGGTGGGGCTCCAGGTTGTGTACCCTGGGTCCTGTGGCTTCTCTCCCCACTCGTACAGTTTATTAGCAGAACCTATCTTTCGTGGTTGAATATTGGCGAGAACTTAAGTTTGTTAGAGGAGTGGTTCCTGGAGGGACTCACGACAGAGGTCCCCCCAGTTTGAGCCAAAATTTGAGGAGAGCTGAGGGCTATGGTACAGATGGGGCTGAAGGCGCAAGGTTACAGGGGCTGAGGGCCAAGGAAAACATAAATGGTGCTGAAGGCGGGGCGAGGTATATGGGGGGGCTGAAGGCGAAAGGTGACAACGGCTGAGGGCCACGGCAACAGGCTGGGTGCTGAGGGCGTCATTCTTAATTCTAGGTGATAGCGAACTTAATATTAGGAGCATTTTTTACAGAAGTGGCTGATACTCTGGGAGGATTGACATAAGTAGTTGGGTACATAACTAGTTACATAAGTAGGTGAGTGAGATACAATTAGTTAGAAGAAGATATGTATAATTGTTAGTGAGTAAGATTAGGTATAGGTATAGGATTTACAATCGGTGGTGGGATTTACAATAGTGAGTAAGGTTAGTTTAGATATAGGATTTAGAATATGTACAATAGTTATTTACAATAGGTATAGGATTTACAATCGGTGGTGGTATTTACAATAGTGAGTAAGGTTAGTTTAGGTATAGGATTTAGAATATGTACAATAGTTATTTACAATACTGGTTTACAATACTGGTTATTTACAATGCTGGTTGTGGTAGGTGGGTTGGGGTCACAGTATGGGGGTGCGCGGAAATCCGCCGTCTTTTAGGTATGGGGAAGGTGTTGGTATGGTGAGGGTGTGGGTTGTGAAGGGTTGGTGAGGTGAGTGTAGTGAAGAGTGTGGAGAGGTGGGTGGTGGGGTGAGAGAGGTGACACCCTCTAATAGTCTTCACGTTGGTGAAGACTGATAGAGGGACCCCTTCACTCCAGGGCGGCGGTGAGCGTGTCCGCCACGCAGTTGTCGGCCCCCGGCAGGTAGCGAATATCGGACGTAAATTGTCCGATAAATTCGAGCTGCCGGAGGTGACGAGGTGAGGCGGACTTACGACTCTGGAGGAGGGCGTGAGTGAGGGGTTTATGATCCGTTACGACAGAGAACTGCCTGCCCTCCACGAAGTCACGAAAGTACTTTAGGGCTTCGTGGATGGCGAGGAGCTCTCTGTCGAACGTGGAGTAGTTCTTTTGGGTGGGGGAGAGGGTTTTTGAGAAAAACCCAAGAGGTTGGGGGTGGGCGCCTGTGTGTTGATGGAGTACTGCCCCGATTGCCCAGTCGGATGCGTCTGCGGTGATGGAGAGGGGGTCATGGGGGTCGGGGTGGGCTAGTAGAGCGGCGGCTACCAAGTCTTTTTTGCACGTTTGAAAGGCGGAAGTTAGTTCGGGGGACCAAGTGATGGGGCGGTTGTCATTTTTTTTGGCTGGCTGGGGTATGGAATTTATGCGGGGTTGTTGATGTTGGGCGGAGTGTTTTATGTGGCAGCGGTAAAAATTTAGCATACCTAAAAAACGGCGGAGTTCCGTGACGGTACGGGGCTGGGGGAAATCGGTGATGGCTTGAACCTTGTCCGGGAGAGGCTTGATTCCGTCGGCTGAGACGAGGTGGCCGAGGCAGCGTACTGAAGGTTGAGCGAGGACGCACTTGTCGGTGTTTATTTGAAGTCCTTCGGCGGAGAAGATGTCCAGAATTTGGCGCAGGTGCTCAAGGTGTTCTTCTGGGGTGCGAGAGGCGACCAGTACATCGTCTAGGAAACAGAATACAAACGGGAGGCCACGCAAAATATTGTCCATGTAACGCTGCCACGTTTGGGCAGCGTTCCTGAGGCCGAATCCCATTTTTATGTACTCAAAGAGGCCGAACGGGGTAATGATGGCCGTCTTTGGTATGTCGGGGTGGGGGGGGGGGGGGGGGGTGGATATTGATATGGTGAAACGCCCGTGCGATATCGAGGGTGGAGAAAACCTTCATGTTGTGGAGGTGGGATGAAAAATCCCGGAGGTGGGGGACGTTGTACAGGTCGGGGGTGGTCTTCGCGTTGAGGCGGCGATAGTCGCCACAGGGGCGGATGTCCCCATTGGGCTTTTGCACTATGTGCAGAGGTGAAGCCCAAGGGGATTTGGAGGGGCGGATGATCCCGTCCGCTATCAAGCGATCGAAGTGCTGGCGGGCCTGTGTTAGTTGTAACGGGTGGAGGCGGCGGGCTTTGGCGGTTATCGGTGGGCCAGAGGTTTCAATAAAATGTTGGATGGTGGATATGTGGGCTGAGGGGCGGCGCTGGGGGCGGTGTTGTTGTAGCAGGGCTCTAAACTGGTTAGGGGGTTGATTGATGGCGTGGATGTAGCCCGGGATCGGTGTGTTGGAGGAGGGGTCAATCAGGTGCGTGTTTTTGATGTCAACCTGGAGGCCGAAATATGCCAGAAAGTCGGCCCCCAGGATTGCCTTCTCTACGTCCGCCACGGTAAACTCCCACTCGTACGCAAGTCCGTTCAGGTGTACGGACGAGCAGTACGTCCCGTAGGAGGGGATGGTGGTACCGTTGGCGGCGTAGAGAATCTGGCGATGGCAGCGCGCCTGACGACGGAGGATGGAGTTGGGGAATATGGAAAGCGCCGCCCCTGTGTCAATTAGGAAGGGGACATTAGATCGTCGGCACTTGAGGAACAGGCGTTGGTGGGAGGGCGTTGAGTGGGGCCGAATTGTGGCAGTGGTGGCAGGGGGTGGGGGTTTTCGGACCGCCTCGGCGTAAGTGAGCGCCGTTGAGGTGGTAGCAGTGGCGGTGGGGTTGAGTTTCGGTAGCGGTGGTGGGGGTTCGTTTCCTGCAAAGGAGACGCGGTTGGCAGGGCGCCTGGTGGCGGCAGTGGGGGGGCCGTTCCGTGGTGGGGGAATGGTAGGCGTCCGCGGGGGGGGGGGGGGGGGGGGGACGGCGCAGCGAGGCGCGGTCGTGAGGTTGGCGGCCGTGGTGGCGACGGTGGAGGGGCCGTTCTTTGGTGGGGGAACGGTGTTTGTCCGGGAGGGGGTTGCGGCGGCGTGGCGAGGCGCGGCCGTGAGGTTGGCGGCCGTGTTGGCGGCAGTGGAGTGGCCGTTCCGTGGTGGGGGAACGGTTTTGGCTCGGGAGGGGGGTGAGGCAGCGCAGTGAGGCGCGGTCGTGAGGTTGGCGGCCGTGGCGGCGGCGTAGGAGGAGTGGGGTGTTTTGGTGGTAGTGGCGGCGCAGATGCGGGCCGGGGGGGGGATGGTGGTGGTCCCCCCCGTGTTGGTGAGGAGGGGGGGGCGTTGGCGTTTCCCTGCCCGGAGGGGAAGGAGCAGGGGGGTTGGCATTTGCGGGCCTCCCCACCGAAGTTTACATGGTAAAAACATCGGTGGGGGTGGTCGGTGGGGAGGTAGGCCGTCCTGCTGCGGCGGGACGTGTCGGTGGGGGTAGTCCGGGCCAGTGAATTTCCACGCCGTTGGTCCTGTGGAGGGGTGGGGCGGCGTTCGGAGGAGGCCTGGCGCCGGCGGTCCGTGGAGGGGGGTCGGCGGCGCTCCGTGGAGTGGGGTCGACGGCGGTCAATGGAGGAGGGTCGACGGCGTTCGGCGGGCTCGTCGTGTTGTCGGGGGGAAGGTGCGGTGCGGGGGGTGCGAATTTCGCTGATGCCGGCGGACGCGGCGAGATCGTGCACCGTGTCTGCGAGGCGGAGGAGCTGGCGAGCGCCATCTGAATGGGGTGGGGGAGCGCGCGCAGCCAGAATGTCCGGGCGATGTCGGCTGTCATGATGCCCTGCAGCTGATGTCGCAGGCGTCGGAAGAGGTGGGAGGGCTTCATATCGCCGAGTTGTTGCGGTTGCGACAGGGCGGCGACTCGTGCGATCTTGGATGGCTGGTACAGTGAGATGAGGCGGCCGCGGAGGTCGTCGTATGCGGCGGCGGCGTCGGGGGAGATGTCCGACGTCTGTAGTAGGATGCCGTACGGCAGCAGGGAGATGATGCGGGAGTAGCGAGTTTTTTGGCTGCGGATGCCGGCGGCCGAGAACGCTGCGTCCACCTGGAAAAACCACAATGCGGGGTCGTGTGAGTAGAAGGGCGGTAATGAGAGAGGGAATGACGCAGAGGCGATCATGACGTCGGCGGCGGCGGTTGCAGCGGGCGCAGTCGGTGGGATGGCGCCGGTTGGTGAGAGGGTGGAGAAGGGGTTGGCGACGGCGGCTGTTCCGTCTGACGCCGGGGCGGTGGGGGACTGCAGCGTGGCCGGACGGTGGAGCGGGGGTGATTGAGCGTCCGGGTCCATGGTCCAGGTATGTCAAACTGAAACTTGAAAAATCGAAATTTTCAATTTAAAATGTCAAATTTGAAATTCGCAAAAATCGGGAGCGGTGGTGTGTGGCTGAGCGGAGATGTGAGAGGGCTGTGGTCTCCGAGCGGGTGAGTGAGTAGTGGCCGAAAAAGTGCGAATTTGAACTGACTGGATTTGACTGAATTTGACTGAGTTAAAATTGTGACCGGACCGAAACTGTGACTGGGGTTTGACACATGAGATGGGAGGAAGGAGGAAGGTTGAGTGAACGTCGGGTTCACCACTGTGATGAATTTAAAATTGGCATCACGGTGGTGTGAGGGAAAATGCCCAGGCGGTTATGAGCGAATCACCACCGACGTCTGGGATCTTTTTGGAGAGGTTTTTGGTTGAATTTGCCTAGGCGGTTATGAGCGAATCACCACCGACATCTAGGATCTTTTGGGGAGTAGGTGTCCAGGCGGTTATGAGCGAATCACCACCGACGTCTGGAATCTTTTAGAGGAGGTTTTGCCTAGGCGGTTATGAGCGAATCACCACCGACATCTAGGATCTTTTGGGGAGTAGGTGTCCAGGCGGTTATGAGCGAATCACCACTGACGTCTGGAGTCTTTTAGAGGAGAGAGAGCAAGGTAGGAGGAGAGAGGAGAGAGCTGGTTAGAGGAAGTGTCGAATGAATTAAAAGTCGCAGGATCCGGGGTTTTATAGGAAAGTGAGTCCTCTCCCTCCAACCCCCTGTTAGGGGTTGGTGGTGGGGCTCCAGGTTGTGTACCCTGGGTCCTGTGGCTTGTCTCCCCATTCGTACCGTTTATTAGCAGAACCTATCTTTCGTGGTTGAATATTGGCGAGAACTTAAGTTTGTTAGAGGAGTGTTTCCTGGAGGGACTCACGACAATACAGTTTGGGACATACCGCTATAAATGTTGCTAGCGGCGCATCCTAATCCAAAGACCAGTCGTCCACGTCCCTAAAGAGAATGTGGTGGATGCTCCAGTAATAAAAAACAATAAAGGGCTCTCCTTGACCTTTATACCTACTGTTCAATCAAATTCTACAACTACTCAAATCAAAAGGCCAAGTGCGAAGATGGGCAGTTGTCAAGCATTTTGATGGAGAGGGGGAAACTACCAAAATTTTCAAAAATTCTAATTAACCAGTAATTGTGGTGCGGGATGGTGAACCAAGATAGAAACTATCTGCTATAATGAGGTGTGCCATTTCCAAGTACTTTAAGGGGAAAATGGGGTGTTTAGGGGACAAAAATGGAGAAAACGGCCAAAATTATCAAGGAATTCATATAAATTCATCAATGGTAACTATGATAGGAAAGCTCTCGTTCTTTAAGATGTGTAATTGCAAAGAACTTTTAGGGGGTTTTAGTGATCAAAATGGGTAAAAGTCACCAAAATCGAAAATTCGCACATATAGCCATGCTGCATTACTGGAACTTTTTTTTTGCTTCCTAGTCTACCGAAGGTATCGGAAGCATTGTGGTCATTTTCGAGATGTGAAGGTTGTTTTCTCCGAAAGCAAAATTTCCACTCGAATTTTACGCTTTAGACATCCCCGAAAAATTTTGGTTCCATCACTGTCTGTCCGCAGATCGTTGTTACAACCATAACTTTTCGAATAATGGTTATAGTTATAATGGTAACAGAGGAGTGATTATGTTCAGGATGGGACCGACGTGTTATGGATACGAGGACTCATAGTTTTCTTATAATGAATTCTGACATAATGTCTGGTTGAATGGAATTCGGACCGCGGCATTCCTACGTTTTCGCTTGTCTACGATTTTCTTCGTTATACTTGCTGGGCATTTTCCCGTTATATATGATGCAGTAACATACCTACAGAAATGTTAGCTGTTCATTTATTGTTTCTTTCATGTGCAATAATTGAAATAGCTGTCTCTGATGGTTTCCACCAAATTTTGCCCCCAAAAACATGAATTAGGCTCCTAGTTTAGACGAATCATCTTTCATCATTGATAGTGCCATTTAATTGTCCTGATTCGCCTTTTGGTACTACTTCTAGTGTTATTATACAAATAAATTTATCGTGATTTCAGACAATTTCCTCAGGTTTTTGACTCATAAAAAATGAATTTTGGGGGCTGAACATTCGTTACAACCTCAGTTATTCACTCTTCAGTCAAAATCGACTTCATATTCGGTCTCCTCGCCCTAAAAATCATGGAAACCGATACCTTACATGCTCATGTTACTAAAACCCCAACGAGCGAAGAATTGAAATTCTAACTAAGTTTCAGCCTTAAATTCACGTTAAATTTTGGGCTAAAATCGTCGTTCTTCCGCACACCGTTTGGGTGCCCGTTTGAGAACACATTTGGATCCTAGTTGTGCTCCAAAGCTCGGCAGCCCGATCGAAATACACCCAGGGGTGTTATGGGGGAAAAACGGGCGTAAAAATAAGGTTTTTCGATTTTTTTATTTATTTTTTTTTTAAAGGTTTTAGTGAACATGAGCTGGAGAGGTATAGTTTTCCATTTTTCTTACGGCGAGAAGACCGAATATGAGGTTGATTGTGATCAAAGAGTGAAGAATTGAGGTTGTAACGAAGGTTCAGCTTTTTGGAATCTGCGCATCTTGATTCTTGAAACGTAAGAGAAACAATTTTGAGGGGGTGTTATAAAATTTTTTTGCTGAGCGAATACATAGGTGTATTATTTACAGAATAATAATCGGAAAGCACGGGTTACATTCTGAATCAGCTCAAACGATTCTTCAAGTCTAGTTTTCTAAGTTTAGTCCAACATTTTCCCATTTCGTCCCACTGTGAAGAAATTGTCGATCAACCCTTTCATACATGAAGCTAGTCGAATCTTTAAAAAATAACGTACAGATTAAGTGCTGAATGCGAACGGGCAGTTCTGCAGTGAAGAGGGATTGGCATGTATCGGTAAAGCTACTTATTTCGCCTGCTCCTCGCTCTCGATATTTTATGGGTTCGCGAAAGGTTGCCGCGTGCTCCTTTGAATTCCAAATCCCTGGCAGCTATCCCTGCATGGAAACACTGGTGTAGCATTTAAGGCGCCGAGGAGTTTATACAGCCCACAAAAAGCGGAGAGCCTCGTTAAACAGATGGATGAAGTGTGCTTAACAATAGCCCTGCTGTTCAGACCCACTACTTCAAGGGTTGAAAAAGACTACTTATTCACAACCCCACCCCCTTTCTGGTACCATGTTCTTAAAGTCTTCAAAAATAATTAGTGGTTGCTACTTTGTTTCGACCTTCGTATAGTCGCATGATCCAGAATGTGTATTGTCCGTTAATCAACCATTTCTATTGGAGCCCATCATTGTGGAGATATAAAATAGGAAGTTCCACAAGTGTTTTGGGCTACTTTGTTTCGACCTTCGTATAGTTTCATGATCCAGAATGTGTATTGTCCATTAATCAACCATTTCTATTGGAGCTAATCATTGTTGAGATATAAAATCGAAAGTTCCACAAGTATTTTGGGCTTTAGAGTATATCTTTCCAACATGCACTCTGATTTGGAGATCAATCTTTCGGTAGGTGCAGTGCTTGTCGATTCCTTGTGTTGACAACCGAACTCGCTTCTTTTTTACCCATGAAAATAGAGATCAAACTGTGGGAAATCATGGGGTTTTTTTTACTTCAGAAATACTATCGTAAATTAAAGGAGACTGAGATTTAGATTCGAGGGGGGGGGGGGGTGGAATTCTGAATGTTTATGCAAAAATTAACTAACATTCCGTATTACTGATTCCATCTGAAACAGCTCATTCAGTAAGAGAGAAACGGGCAATATAATGAAAATTCAAATTGCACATCTCATCGTTCTCTTTCCAAATCCCTTTGAAAACTCGAAAAAACTGTGGAGAGGTCCGATCCGATTAAGTATCACGTCGTTAGCAATGACAAAGAAACAAATGAATTCAATTGTTGATACGAGTATCTCAGGTGTGAGTACAGCGAAAAACTGTAATCCTAGTCCAGATTATGATATCCCGTTATGCTATCCTAATTACTTTCACGGGAGCAATTATTCGTGAAAGTAATTAGGACAAAATCAGAATCCGATTTGAGTTGCCACCTCAAAAAACGTGTAGGAATGATGTAACATTCGGATGTATCATTGTGAAAAATTGTAATGAGCTCACGGAAACTGCGACTTTGGGAAAGCTTAAATTGGACTAGGATCGAAGTTATTTGGTTCCTATAAGTGATTAGGATTTTTTACTTATGAAACGAGTTGCTTGGTGTAGAGTAAGAAATGAGGCATTTTCCTTAAATGTATGATGTCCCAGGTGGTCCCCTATGAATTTAATTTCGATCGGAATTTTATTGATTTCTACGCTTGCGCGAGCAACGAAAACATTGTAACTCTCAAATCTCCGGTTCTGTTCAACCGATCTTCTAGGGATCATCCAAGTTTGATGGTTCCCTAGATGGATTTCGTTTCGTTCGGAATGGAAATGGTGAATGCTCTTGTGCAACGAAAACGTTTCCGCGCTTATATTTATATATATATATATATATATATATATATATATATATATATAACGCTTATATAATTATGGTTCTATTTAAGCGACTTCGAAAACAAATTCAGGGATCATGCAAGTTGGGTTTCTTATGGTTCCCACCGATTTGCACAGTGACTGGTGGAATACTAGTAGCTATATGATATCACGGAGTAAATAACTCGATTTCATAAAGCCATGCAAGATTATAATCAGCTGTTCCCTGTTAATGATATCTGAGCGGGAATGAAAGAACGGCCGGACTATTTTTTTTTTTTTTTTTGCTCGATTACAAAAGTTAATTATTGAAAATAATAAACCAAAATTCAAAATCTAGGATTCGATTCAAAAGGCTCTGAAACCGAAAAGAATCGAAATTTTTGTTTATTATTATCAGTATTGAACCTTTGGAATCGAGCATGAAGCATCAAAATTTGGTAGTTCGCGTTTCAAGCTTCGTATACATGAGAATGTATGATT